>OMLP01013126.1:8232-43782 GCA_900302685.1 Spondyliosoma cantharus | reverse complement strand
ATATATATTATTGTGTTTTATTTTTCTGTTGGGGAGATTTCCTAGTTTTGTGAGAAGGTCTGATGCAGACACATGATGATTGCAAATGCAATAATAAAGCATGCAGATTCTGTTTGGTACATAAAACAAAGCAAATACAGTTTAGTCAACCTAAAGACTGGAAGATAGGGAGTTTAACAGTATATCAGGTAGTTAGACCAGATATGACAAAATTCCTTAATGATCTGACGTCACCTTCCAGGTATCGGACTTCACTCAGCAATCAAGTTCCCGTCAAGTGATCCTGGTAATTATTTACAACCAGTCCAAATTATTTACACAGAAATTCACTTTTAAAAAAAAAAATCTCAATTACATATACGTTTCCCATCTAGTTCCAGTTAAAGGTTAATGTTCACATTTACTGCAACATTTAACTACCATGTTGAATCAATGTGCATAAATTCATGATGTAGATGTGGGATTTATCACAGGAGACACGATAAGGCATTTGAAATGCATTATACATTATGTAGAAGCTCCCCTTAACTTTCTATTTAATAACTGAATAAACACACAAAGTTTATGTGTAAGTCTGCATTCATTTTAATTAAACACATTTATTTAATTGGACTCAACTTGACAGAAAAGGTTGCATTCAGTGTGACCCTTGTGTAATAGAATACGATGGAAAATTAACATGCAATTAAAATAATTAAAGCAACTTTTTTAGGCAAGTTATTTTTGAGTGTATGTGTCAGAACCCCCCGACAAAAACAGGAAGCTGACACCCACATGCTCTCAAATCTGAGTGTTTTTTTTTATTGCAATAATTAAACCAAGAAGAAGTGAATTTGGATGTGAGCTGTGTTTGTGTATGTCTGTGTGTGTGCGTGTGTGTGTGTGTGTGTGTGTGTGTGTGAGGTGTGAAGACAAAACCAAAAGCCAATCAAAAAGAAAAAGCAGGTTGCAGGTGCAGCGGAGTAGAGATGCCGTTTTTCTGAACACTGAGGCTCGTCCGTCCCACAGAAGTAGAGAACCGGGCTCAGGTGCATCAGGCAGCTTAAGTGAATCAGCAGACTGGGCAGGAGGCACTGCAGGGACTGGATTTATTTCAAAAGAGTCAAGAGAGCTGCAAAGGCAGAAGCGATACAATGATTTCAGCTTCATCTTCTTAGGTTTGACTCTTTCTTCTTTCTGTCATGGAATAGCAACACTGTGTCTTACGTGGTGAACATGCCTTCACGTTCCTTGTTTCGACGACTGGTTTGCCCTCAGATGAAAAACAAAACAGTCTCATTTTTGTTTCACAAATCGATGCGGTACAATTAAAGCTTTCTTTATTTAAACTGATGCTTCACACGGATGAGCCACTCCCGTGAAAACGTTCCTACTTTCCATTATTTACTGTCACTCCAGGAGATTACACTCCTTCACTGTGGCTGACTTGATGGGTTGACAGCTATTACATTTAACACCATACAGATTACACGAGACACTCGCCTTCTGTCATCGTCCACGTGCACTTGTTGAGGAAAGAAAATCAAAGATCGGAGATTGAGGAGGGCCTGTGCCGGAAAATCACCTTGTTAAGCTCTCTGATTATGTGCATTTACAATGTGATTGGTCTCACGGATGACGACAGAGCTCCAGGAGCTGCGGGGCTGAGGAGAGAGGTAGCCAGGCCTGGCTGATTGCCTTATTCATGTGATATCGATAGTAATCCTCTCCAGGATTTTCAAAGGCGGAAGGACCCGATAAGGTGTCTTTTGACAATCCTTCATTTTGTCAAGGACGTAAGACATTGTACTGTGGGCACTAAAGACATCAGATTATCCCCATAAGTGTGTGTGTGTGTGTGTGCGTGTGAGAGAGTGTGTGGATGTATTTTAGCGGTTAGACTGATTTAAGAGTCAACTGAGCACCCATCCCTTTTCTTGCATCATCCCTCTTCACACCTTGTTTCACAGTCTCAGCTCACTCACACCTGGGAACTGAAAAAAATAAAAACACCACCACCACCGTGATCATCATCCTCAGTATCATCTCCTGTCCACTGAGCAGCTTCACTGCAGCAGTCAAGTGTCCAGTGTCTTGCTCCAGAGCACATGGTCAACTCAAAATGGAAGCAATCAACACAATCTAGAAAAAGAAGCAGAAAAAAAACCCCCAACAATCTTAAAATGTAACATTGTGCGATCTCAAGAAAAGCTTCAAAACACAGTAAAAACAGATGAATGATGGCTGATTTTCATTTAGTTGAAATCTGAGAAGAACAGAGTTAGTGTCGTCAGTAACACATGCTTTTTCTTCCTCGTCAAACATATACATTGTAAAATGTATGTACCATCGCCACCACCAAATGTATATATGCAATACCACGTTGTACCACAGGAGACAACAGTCTGAGAGCCCCATAGTTACAGCTGGTGGGTAATATGAGAATGTGAGTTTACTATATTTCAAAAGCTCTTTCAGCTTTCAGTGTAATAAAAAATAAACTCTGTTAAGAAAGGAAATACTCTTACATCTATTTTTCTTCTGATAAAAAAAGTTCTGAATTGAAATTTCTCTCTTTAAATGTACTAAAATGAGCTTAAACACCTCTTTAACTCATCGTTAAAAACAAACATAATGGATTACTTAAAACTCACCAAAACTGTCTTATTTGGTTTTTCCACACCTCTGGTTTGGTCAAAATAAAGCTCCAATCCTGTAAGTGAAATGGGTAAATCATCACGGCTCTACGCACCATTTTCCCCCGCTGCTGATGCCTGACACCTCTCGCTTCTCTTCCCTGCACGCCTGTCGTGTCCTCTCATCCCCAGGATCACAGTCCTGCTCAGAGCCGCTGTAAACCACCTCCGCACTGCATCTCCTAGCTTTAAACCTACATCAGTTGCTCTCGGATGGTGTGTCCAGTCCTGGTTTGGTCTCCAGCCGTGTTCACTCTCAAACTGTAGTGCAACTGGCTCTCTGTCTAATTGAACCATGAGCCAACAATACCAAACACAGCCTAGGAAAGCTAGCAGAGAGCAGAAGTAGGCCTGTGTTTTTGTTGGGCTACCTTTGAAGACTGGTAGATGAGAATGTTTTAGTGTGATTGAACCGAGAAATGATAAGTTGAACGCAAAAAAGTTTCCTATTGCCAGTTTAACTTTGAAGAGAGGCTTCTTTAGCATTGAATATCATTTTTCCCCCCTCACTGATTACATAATCTACAGTGGTATTCCTTTAAATGGTTTGTTTTTTGATTCTTTTATACTCACTGATTTACTCATTTTCCTTTAACAATCCCCAGCTACTCTAGGTCATGTCATGAAGGATTTTTATTTTTTACAGTCTATGTTGAGTCACACACCTAAAAAAGTTTGGCATGTGTGTGCGGCTCATCTGTGATGAGCCTGGGGTGAATTAGTCACGTTGGAGAGGAAAAAAGCAATTGAAGCTTTTGGAGCATCCTCAGCTCATTGATTACTGAATCAATAGGGAACACAATGTATAAAACTCATTAGCATAGACCTAGAACACCAGACGCTCAAAGCAACTGACAGAAAACAGAGGTGTAAGGTGTAATAATGTTTTGTGTTTAGGTCTGTAGGCTTGAATCACTTTTTTTTTTTTTTTTTCAAACTTACTTGAATGAATTGCTACGTATGTTTAAATGTCCAATTATTAAGACAAGTTGTTTATTGAGTCTCATATGCTGACGGCAGCCATCCCAAAAGCATCTACTCATCTACTTTCTTACAAATGTGTATAATGAATGTAATCTACTGTACATTGGTTGTACATAAACATCATTTCTGGGATTTCTGATGGGCTGTAATGAGTCAACATACAGAGAACCGACTGGCCTTTTTGTTTCAACAGAGCAAACTGTAAACAAAAAAAAGGAAGAAAAGAAAATATAAAGAAAACTCTTTGTGAAAAATGTTATAATTGGGTTGCTGTAGACAGCTTGTAGAGTCTAAATAATGATAAGACTGGAGCTTCATCAGTGTATGTAGTGTGCAAAACCAACTCATTTATCAACAGGCATGTCCACTCTAACCACAGCAGTCCTTCACCGGAGAATGAGCTTTGTGCAGCACATGTAGGAGGAACAAATCGTGCTGCCGTCCGTGAGCCTTCATTTCCTGTTATTTTTCTCTGCTGAACTGTTATTCACTGAAAGGTGTACACAACAAAGTTTGAAGTGCACTAAAACCTCTTTTTGAAAACATCTTTGGTCAGCTGGAGAGCAATGACGTTGTTTAAAAAAAGTATTTTAAGGCTGTACTGAGAACAGGAAGCTGCCTACATCTGGCACTCTGATTCAGCCCCAATTAATCCAATTAAATGACGCTTCATCTCCACTCTGATCAGACCTGACTCTGATTCACTCTCATAATTGAAACACTACAGACACTTTGAGATTCATATTGTAATTCTTTGAATAGGGCTATAATTACAACTTCTTATCACATGTTCCTCTGTCATTATATTTATTATCAAAAGATGCTCTGAGAGTTTTTTTTTGTTTTTGTAATTGGAATTGTAATGCGTCAGGAATAAAAAGAAGACTGGCAGAATGAAACACTTTTCATCCAGTTGTCATGTTAATATTAGTCACAGATGTGTCATGGATGAATGTGGCATGTAGAGTAGGTCTGCTGATGTAGAGATACATCGCTGTGTGATGAAAGTAAAGGTCATTGAACTCTGTGGGAGTTGATCAACGACTGTTTTGCTGGTTGTGGTTTGATCACGGCGCGCGCCATTCTGTGTGTTTGTGTTACAACAGGCCGCTTGAAATGCAAGAGACGACCTATGCCAACTAAAATGCGACCAGTATAAGAGTTACGTGTTCAAAGACATGACTCCAGCGGACACTGACTCAGAAAGGAACATGCCGTCCTCATCAGAAAAAAAACAACCTTATAAAAGAAGCTTATTATGACCCGTGTTTATGTATCTTGCTCGGCGGTGACCCCTAGTGGCTGAAGTAATTAGTACACCTGCAAAGGGGGCAGTGAGGAGAAGAAGTTTAAGGAGCAGAAAGTCGTTTGGATGTTGGGTTAATCAAGCACGCGACTTACATTCGGGAGACCGCTGTTCTTGTCCAGTGTGACACCAGCAGTCAACAGTGAGATCTTTGAAAGGAGACATCTGATGCTCATGTTCAGGGTCGTAATTTTATTTAGGGTTGCTACTAGAACAGGTTTACATGCTTTAATGCTTCGATAAAAACACACCAGTTTTTCCCCCTCAGTCTGAAACACTCCTGTCTCTTTAAGCCCCCCCCGATTATGCAATCGGTGACATGGTGACACGGTGACATAGTGTGAAGTCTTGAACCTAAAAAACACTGAAGGAAAGTAAAAAAAAAAATCAAGTTATGTTATGTATATTATGTAAATTATATACATAACATAGGTACGTTTGTAACTCAAGTTTCAGAAGTGGTTACCTGGTTATTTAATTTCAAACCATAATGTCTTCATGGATCTAACCAAGCAGTTTTTTGGCTTAAACCCAACCAAAATGCTACCGTACGGCAACGGCCGTGTCGTTTTGGCTGTCGCTGGTGATCAACTTATTCAGTCGTTTTGATCGGAGGATGTGTTGGAATTAAAAATATCCACCATAAAACTGAATTTATATTTCACTCTTCTATAGATTTTTGGACGATGAAGTCAGTATCTACAAAATAATAAAGATTTTTTTTAAGGTATCAGCCTATTCATACTTTATTTAAGACTCCAGAGGCTCGGATCAATCAATACAGGGTTTGTCAGACTCTCAGTAGCGGCCTGTCAGTGTTCAGTCATTACAGATTCGTGCTGTCCAGCGAAGCAGTGTTTGAACTCGCACAACACTGTTTGAAATTTTTGTGGAAAAGTTTCTAAACATAAAAAAAAGTTGAGTATGTCTGTCTGAATTTGCGGCGAGTGCAAAATGTGCAGGAGTCTTTCTCCTGATTTTGTCGGCCCTCGGTCTTCTCTGACGCACCTGCCGATCTTAAGGTGTGCAAAAGCTGTACTCTGAGATATATTTCTAAAATGATGCATAACTCACAGAGAATATTTGACCTAGTATTTAGTAATCTAATGAAAAACTGGAGCAAGGTGTAACAGAATCTGTTTGAAATGTCAAACTTGTATGATAAATGGGTAAATATTACACTTAATATGATACAACATCCAAAGGAAGTCTAATTGAATGCGGAGCTACAGAATAATAACATCAGTGAATGTGAATTGTATTATTCAGGGTCATTTTCGCCTTTGATTTACACAGAACTAAATACAATGCCAATTCTGTGCCTAACCAGCCGTGTGTTGCCGAGGTATATGTCCCGACTCTGTGAGTATCGGATCTGTTTCCTCATGGCCACCCATCGGCAGCAACAACAGTCAGCGACATCAAAAGGCGGCGTGTCTCGTTTTACGCTTGCAGAGACACACAGAGTAGAAGACTGATAGAGATAAATCTCTGTGTACTACTGGGCCCGAGCAGAGGCAATCAGTCATGGTTGAACTCTGCTATGACTTCAATTTCAGTGAGAGGAAACTCATCCTGCTATCTCATTTGATTGCACAATAGAGAGGCCCGTTGCCCAGACTCAGTTTATTTCAGTCTGGTCGGATGGAGAAACGTAACAATTTGGGGATTTTTTTTATTTCCATGTCGGTTTTACAAAGAAATATATATGAACAATGTGCAAACAGCCAAACATGCATCTACACATGCAGTTATTTTTACTTTACTTCACAAATAGATACAAACAGATCTTACTATGACTTGGAGGGTTAGAGGTTTTCTTACATTTCACATTTTAACACGTTTCAATCTGCATCAGCGTTTGGTCGGATGTGTACAAGAGCGCAGAATTTGAATATGAGAAACCTTCAGTTCAGTTTCAGTGAAATGTTAAACTCATATCGTTCTGATGAAGGCCCCTCAAGAGGAGTCAACAGTCTATCTCCTACATAAATGTACTGGTTATAAAAGAATTGAAGGTAACTAGGGGGGAACTGAGCGAGGAAAGCAACGAGACGCAATTCTCTGCATAATGAATTAATTAAGTCAAGTTCGACATTCTGAATCCTTGCGATCAAACTAAATGAATCGTACTCGAAAATCATAAAGTCGCCCGTTGTTCTTCGAGGACACGTTTTCTTTTTTTCTTTTCTCCAAAGTCTTTGGCTTAGATTTTCAACAATGGGTCACTGAATGTACAACCTTCCACACACTCTCATACAGTCATACAGCATGTTTCCAAAAGTCACATGGACCTGAAACCATGGCAACTCTGTCTATTGGTATTCGTCAATATCAATCTTCATCTATTGTCTGAGCTGCTCTGTTGATTTGCCTCTGACTCACTCGTCTGATTCTTCCCGAATAGTAAATTAGTAATAAGGTAATGTGATAATGTGACGAATCGAGACGCAGATTTGTATGAAACATTAATCTGTTTTGTTGTTGTTGTTTTTTGTTATGTCACTTCTGCATTGCTACATTTTTGAGATTCCGTCATGACCCAGTTATTAAATCTGAATCCATCAGATGTTATTCTCAGGATCATCGTTGAGAAAATGTCAACATCTCCCTGGAAAAGATTTATATAAGAGTCCTGTGCCGTGTAAACAACTTCTAAGATTCGGTGCCTTATTAAAAAAAAAAAAAAAAATGAAACACACACATGCATGCAGGGTTTTGTCCATTCCCTGCCTGGTGGTTAACAAGTACATCAGATCAGGTTTGATCTTTTCGAATGCATATCTTCATTCCTCGCTCCCCTTATTAGTGAGATATGTGGCCAGTGGACCAAGAGGAGCCGCCGTAGTTCACAGCAGGTGATGATGTTTCTCCTCTGTCGGCTTTAATGACACGCCACTCCTGTTGTTCTCCCTCTGTTCTCCCTCTGTTCCTCTTTTTGAATCTCTCTCCCCTTTTCACACATGCCAGAGGTTGATGCTGTTGTTTATATTGATTGAGTGAAGGCTTGATGGTGTCTCACACTTTCACTGATGCCGCTTCGCACACAATCCGGAGGGTTTGAAGGAAGAGCCAAATTAGCTAGCGCAACACATGCAGGCCGTTGATACACCTACTTCTAAACACAGCTCATTCCTAAACGACACGTATCATCGTTCCCAAAACAACATGACCGTTGAAACATACCAGCGACAGGGGTACCAGACCGTCGTCATTAAGTTATGGAAGGAAAACTATTTGATTAGGTCGAGGAACATTGTGGTTTGTCTTAATATAACTGTTGATTATATAACCCCTACATTATGTACCTAACTTCAGTTACCATCCATCCTGTCCTCCTCCTTGCGTGGACTTAATTGGAGCTCTTTATACTTCTTTGCCTGACTTCCTCCTTTGTTGCCATGGTTGCTACAGCAACCAGGGACCACTGCCAAACACGGAACGTAAACATGTGTCATAATAAGCTGCCCTCACAATCGATCTATATGATCGTTTTTTTTCACATTCCCCATCTTCCTTTAGTGTGCTAGCATGCTAACGTTTGCTGATCAGCAGTTCACACAAAATACAGCAACTAGGTTGATTGGAAATGTCATTAGTGCAGCAGATCACCTGGTGAATGTTGAGATGCTTCGCAGGAAATGTGAAGAATTTCATCTGTTGGAAGAATTCTGAAGACCGCCACTGACATCATCAAAATCTGCACCAGATTTCATGGCATTCAAAACACATGTCAACCTCATGGTGGCGCGAGAGGGAAAGTTAGTGTATCACTAACGCAAGGAGGATTCATCATCCAATAACTTTTGAGATATTCCAGTCCGGACCAAAGTGATCTACTGATGCCAGAACGACTAAAAGGCCGTAAAAAAGATGTGATGCACCAACTACATCTTAGAAAATCAGTAGTAGACACATGGAAGTCTGACACAGACAAAACAATGACACTTACAGCGTCCAGTTCATCTGGCCTGCATGTGTTTGGACTGTGGGAGGAAATCCATGCACACACTGGGAAACAAGAGAGATCCAGGATGAACTGGACCCAGACGAACTCAGTATCTTCATGGTGTGAAGTATCAGCTGCTACAGATCAACACCTTCCTGACACCATTTCTGACAACAGTGTTCAAAGAAAAAGAACACTCATTTAATTTCCCAAATAGTTTCCTTAACCATCCCAGTTCTCAGTCGATCACCTCCATTTTTTGTTAGACCGAGCCAGCATTGTCACTGTATGGATGTTACAGGAAAGGCATGAACAACTCCAGTTCCTTGGTTATTGTTATCAAGTGTTTTCCCTTGACAGTGATTCTCCTTTTCACAGGACGTGAGCTTGCTTGTTCAGTTGACCTCTGCGAGAGCGGCTTATTCACGCGTAACCGCCGTCGTTCAGAAAGTGGCTCCATTGTCTCCCGATCTTTTCACTGCTGAGTTCTCTCCTAATGAAATGACTTGATGGATTTCCCCTAAGCCGTGGTCCTTTAGCTGGCTGAAACAATGATTGTGTGGATCAGTTTTGTTCTCTCTCCCTTTTGATAGATTCCCAATCCCTCCAATTGGGTTTTTCTCACTCTCTTTTAACGGGAATCTCCTTAAATTTCTCTTTTAGATTTCCTCTGTGGTTGAGGGCATCGACTGAGTTGGAAACAAAACTGAACTGAACGTCACACGCTGCTGCATTCGAACGTCACCCCCTCCTCAGTCACTCAGCATTAGCGGATATTCTGGCTTTTTCCTCTCAGGGCATGAAAACTGTGAATGCTATCTGTTCAAATATAACACAACGCTGAGTGGTGTCTTCACTCCGGCTTCACCTTTAACCTTCTCTGAGCTCTTACGCGCCTTAAAAACATATATGTCCTCGCGGTGTCAGTTTGGATGTGCCCCTCTTTGGTCTCAATTATTGTCTGATGGGTTTTCTAATGGTACCTCAGGTCAGAGCGGCTCTTTTTTGGCACGTTTTTATCGCACGCAGCCTTCACTCCGGCTGACAGCAGGGTAATGAAAAAGGTAGAATCACCTGTCAGATGCATTTCATAGCATCCGCTCATAGCCCGGAGTTTATCTGAGGGCTTTATAGCAGAGTGACACAAGGCAAAGGTACAACAGTGTGTTTGTTTGATAAGCAAAGTGGCGGTGAAAGTGCATACGACGGGAAACGGCAATTTCCACAGAATAATCACATTATTACTCCAATTATTGCCTCTGACAAATAAAAAAAAAAGCGTCTCATGGATGTCGAGCAAAAGGAATTGATTTCATCTCACTGTCATTCCATTTCACCGGTCGAGTCGTGTTAATGGGTTTATAGCAAGTTGGGAGTCTGCGTGCAGCGCTCCATCAATGAAGTCTGAGGCGGCTGTCTGAATATGTGCCTTGTGTACTGGGCAGCGCTGGTAAACATGGGCAGCATGCTAACTGGAGACATGAAGGTCAGAAAAGACTCAGAAAAAGACTCAGACAGCGTTCTCAGCTCGCTCGTTTGAAACGGACGTGGCTGTGTTTTATCGCTGATATACTATAAACCAATTCAAGCACGTGGCGTTTTATTTTTAGAAATTATCTCAGGACAAATACGTTTTGTTTTAAAGACGAGAGTCATCTGAATTTCCACTCTATGGAACATTTATTCATCCCTCACAGCAGAATATTTATCTCCCTGCCACCCACACAAGCCCTGCAAACACTGACTTAGATAAATGAAACCGTTTTTTTTTTTTTTTTCTTTTCCTACATGAGATATTTCACCATAGGGAAAGTCAAGCCATGTGATTAATATGAAGAACGCCACGTTTACTTTATCTACTAATTCATTTTCAGTGTGTTGTCGTGGTTTTGGTTTTCGGTTCGGTTTTACTGTGTAGCTGGATTTTCTTATGTGTTGCTGTCACTTTCTACTTCCTGCTCACCTGTGTTACCTGTGTTCTGTTTCCCTCCTGTGTTCCTGGTGCTCATCCCCAGCCTGGATTTTTCCAACTGTATCACTCTCGGCTGGTTCGTCTGTTTATGTCCACGCGTCTCAAGTGCTTGTTTGCCCGGTCCTCGTGTGGTCCTGATTTGTTCCCCATGCTTTTCCGCTTTGTCCTCAGTCTTTGCATTACTTTAGTATTTTACATTTGCCCGCACCGTTGGATTTTTCTGGATTTTAGACTCGCTTTTCGTTTTCAGCCCGCCTGCTTCTGTGTGTCCTCACCATTTGGCTATTGTGACATCTTGTGTGACATTTCCTAAAATTCATCCCTCTGTCAAATTGTCACTAAAATACATAAATCAAAACATTAAAAATGGATCACGGCGCTTTAATTATTTGATACCAATCAGAAGTTTTTTGCCTCAGAACCATCTGTTGGACATCCAAATATCCCTTTCTGCCAAACTTTCTCCAGTTATTGTATGTTCAGACCACGAAAAACAGATGGTTTGAGATGATTCACTGTGTGACGACTGAAGCCACATACATCATACTCTCATTAACTGTTGGCAGCACATCCTTCACGGCAGCAGGCACAGTTAAAGTGACAAGAAGCTACATCCACAACGGGCTCGCAGTGGTAAACGTGACCGTGCAGGACGTCTTTGAGTGCTCTTTAATAAGCACTCATGATACCTGTGAGCAGTTGAATGCAAATCAGTCCACTTGGTATTCACATGCAAACAAACGCCTCAATGTGTCTGCTGTCTTTGTCTTGAATTTTGATTAGGAATGAAAAAAAAAAAAAGAAAAAGAAAAGAAAATATGGAGCATTTCTTACCCTCTGATCTATTTTTAAGCACAAAGTGCAGCAGAATTCCCTCCGCTGGAGTTGAGCTGTTGTTTGATTCAGGGCAGCATTACTCAGCTGTGGATGTGACTCAGACGTGAAGCTACACTTCTAGGAGCCGCCATTGTCTCCGGCTTCAACAGAGAGATGCTGCAGCCGCAGGAGGAGAAGAGGTCTCTGCGGTTGTGTATGCTTTGTCAGAAAAGTGCATCTTAAAGTGTACCTTCTTCTCTCCCTTGCGTCAAAATTCAGAAATCATTTTGGGCAAACTAATTTCTATACAGAGTCCTTCTGCTCATTCTGTCACATTTGCTGGAAAGGTGGCTCCGATAGATCTTATAGCGGCTCACCGGTCTAATCTATTCTGGTAAAGGCCAGACTGGATTAAGTTCTTAATTGCCTTTGTTGCTTTGAATGTGGAACAATGAGCCGCGTCGGTTGTGCAGAGTGCTGCCAGGCGATTATCTTTTTATTGCAGAAGAGAAACCCAGCACATTTTGATTGGTACTTGTACGGAGCACGAGGAAACTCAGATCAGATCGTGAGTGTCTGTGCTTACTTTTCTACATTTCTGTCACAAAAATGAATGACGGTTTGGCATTTTTTATTTTTTTTTATCTTTAAAGCTGTTCATTTCAAACCCAAGTAAAAAAAAAATACAAATAAAATCCTATTTATTGATTTTGATTTTTAGCAATGCTAGCAGTTCAGCTGGGCCCCAACATCAATACGTTTGTGTCATGGTTTGGGTTTTTTGTTGGTTATTTCCTGTCTTATTTTGTAGTTTATATCCTAATGTGACTAGTTTCACTTTCCACTTCCTTCCTCCGTCTGTTTTTTCACCCTCTTTTTCCACCCGTGTCTCATTAGTTAATCTCCGTTCACTCTTCGTTGGTTCATCTGTTTTACATTTGTGTTTCCCGGTGCTGTCTGTTCATCGTGTTTACGTGCGTTGTCTCACAAAATCCACATGTTATTTCTGGTTTGTATTTTGTTTTGCTCTTGGATTAGTCTTGTTTTGTTGCCTGTCTTTTGTTGCTACTCTTTTGGCCTCTGTGTCTGCATTTGGGTCCAGTTTTTGTTAAGCCTGACAGTTCGTTGGAATAGATGAAGGTGACAAAAGATTGAATCCTCGGGACTTTGGTGATCCTCTGACATTTCGTCTAGCACACACATCAGATAAAAGTTTTCATCCATCCCCTGAAATATCTCCACATTTAATACAAGAGGGACTGCCACAAAAAAATGCCATCCATGGTCCCCAGAGGATGAATCTTAATCGCTGTGATGATCCACTGATTCCTCCTCTAGTGTCATCGTCAGCAGGTTGACATTTGTGCTTCAGATTGAAAGGTCTCTGACATAACAGGCAGCATCAACATCCAGAAAATGCTCAAACACAAAGACACACATGTACACTCAATGCACAGAGTAAACATTTGCCATGTGTTTGGTCTTACCGTAGTATCAGCTTGACATTTGTTCTGTAGATATGTGGTGCAGACTGGGGCCTTATGGTGGATTACACATGATATCGAAACAACTTCCTCTGTTGATGTTTATTGATGTGGAAATATTCAGGATCAGGCTTTTTTTCCCCCCCCCTGATCTTCATGACTCATTCATGAGCTGCATCATCTCCTCTTTGACTTGACACAATTATGCTTATGAAACCTTTTCCAAACCAGCTGTATGAAATCAAAACTGCTTGAAGTCCTTGAGGATCCTCAAAACTGTATAATGGAGGTATGAGCTTTTCACTTCAAGCCAATGATACTCCTCAAACACTGCTGCAAATGCATGAGACCAAAGAAGACGAAGAAAAAAAAGACAGCCCACAGCAATAACAAATACCACATTCCTGGACAGAAATAGTTGGTCTTTTTTTATTTCTTCTGTGAGCAGTGCAGGCTGCTTTGCTCGAGGGCATGGGGGAATACCATGACATCTGGAGCCAACGTTCCCATGACTCCCATTATATGCCAGTAGTCGGTCCTATAGTTGTCCTCTGGCCGTGTTGGGGACGAGCCCGTCAGCCTGATGTTCAAGTAAAACTCAGACACAGGCATGATGGAAAAGCACATCTACACCATTCATTCGTTCATGTTTTGGTTTGCTTTGATCAAGTGATTTGTGATGTTTGAACACACGACGGACGCGTAACACCTTCTGCTGGAGTCGCACGATTAATGAGCAAACCTGAGGGAGCGTACAGTGAAACAAATTGTTTGCTCTTTTGTTGGTGTGAAGAAATTACAAAGATCAATCAGTCGAGTTTTCTCAGTGTGTGGCGGATGACTCATTACTTAGGAAGTTCGGCGCTGTAGCCGCTGATTAAAAGAAGTTGCGCTGCATGGGTGACTCCAGTTACTCTGGATGTTTTGCACAGTTGTTTTGGCTGTTTGTTTCCTCTCTTCTCAAAGTAAAGAAAGTTAAAGTTAAGTACAGCTATTTTATGGTATACTTTATGTCTATCCAGGAGGCTCTAATGAATAAAGATTCTTCTTCTTCGATGTTTTTCTATGCTCAAGTCAGTTGTTTCCCGTTATGGCACATCTGGACAAGAGTGTACATTCATCTAGGCGCATGCTACCTGCAATTTTACCTCACAGGGATGGATAAAGAATTTCTGATTCTGATTTTATGTGTACCTTAATGTTTCAGATGGCACTGTACAATGTACATGTCAACAAATGAAATATATGCTATTTCAGTCATCACTTGATCGGTTTGCAACCCAGTCGCCAGAATAAATGTCGGTCACGTCCGTTTCTACAAAACCAGAGATATGTTAAAACTGCAATTTTACGTTTTGGTTAGGTTCAACTCCCAATTTTCTCTTGACACAATGCTTTACTTATGAACTGGTCAGATTAAGGCACAAAAGCCCCTTGGTTAGGGTTAGGAAAACATTATGTTTGGCTTAAAATCCCGTCTTTGGTTGCCACCAACCAGCCCGGTCAACAGGATATAATATCAGCAGTTCATGTTTCTGCAAACCACGGATAAGTCTGAGGTTGACATTTGTGGCAGACGTTGCATATGACATTCACATTTTATGCCTGTTAGTGTACTTTCACATCAGGGGGCGGAAGGAAGGAAGGAAGGAAGGAAGGAAGGAAGGAAGGAAGGAAGGAAGTGGTGTTCTTACAACCTACAAGGCTGCCAAACAGGTGACCAACATCTGAAATGATTACAGGTGAGTTCTAGCTGTTTTAATGGTGACCAAAGTCGCATTTTTCACAGGAAGTTGGACAATCTTCTGTGACAAGAGAGAAATAAACCTAAAAACTGAACCTAAACAACAGTTGCAACATAAGGAGACGTTCATTTTGAACTCATCTGTGGTTTTTAGCTACCACTTGATTTGGCGATTGGGTTGCACAAACACTGCCGGAGATGTCTCAGAGTATTGTTAAAAACATTTAGCTTTGACACCACAAACGCAGCTGCAGACGGCCCGCTTACTCATCAAAATGATCCGATTAAAATTGGCAGGGTCCTTCTTAAAAACCTCCTGTGGTGTCACGCTGACAAAAAAACGACATGGTCCCTTGTCAAAAATATCCTGGAGAACATTATCAATATCTTTGGGAAGCTGATTGGCATTTTTTTTTTTTTTTTTACATTTTCTGACCAAAACAAATTAATGAATTGAGGAAAAATAATACTTTTACTTTGAATACTGATGAATCCCCAATGAAATTAAATCCCAGCAATAAATGGCAACGACTACATGACACATTTCTGCATTTTAAGCTCAAGGATCACAACAAATGACAATCTTTCACTTCAGAGAGATCTGATGATGGTTTATGGGAAAAAAAAATCTATTTCCTGAGACTGGGAGAACCCTTCTTGCCTTGACACAGAGGCTGTGTGAAGTCAGCCAGTGCACTCGGATTCATTGCCTTCCTCCGCTGCTCTCTTGTACTTCCTACGCGCCGCTGTAGCTTAATCACAAGGTCTGCACACAGCCTTTCGTGTATGGCAGGTCTGTGTCTGCCTCACGCCCACTCTCTGAGTCTCTCAGGGAGATTAGGTATATGCACACCTCCAGACTGGGGATCCTTCCAAACTTTCAAAATACTTTCCTCTAATTGTCTTTGGTTGGCTTGCTCTGTGAAGACAGTGGCGGTGAACGCAGCTTTTGGCCCCCCTTTGTGAATAATAATAAAACAATGGAGGCAGCTTTGATGGGTGTCAAGTCACGATTGTTTAGTGTATTTGACAGGAACAGAATAGATAGTGATTCAAGAACTGATCCTCAAAGTGGGTTAAGGAAAAGAACCAGACAGTTGATGATAGATGACAGATATTTGGTATCTGATGAGGGTGAGGAGGACGGATGATGCAGATCTCCAGAACACATCTCCAGCCACAGCTGCCTGAGTTTGGCGAGGTAGTGCCGGCTTTCCCCTCTGCTTCTTGCCTCCTTTTCTTCCTTTCCCACTCCTTCTAGAAGCTCTGCAATTACGAAAAGCCTTTAACTCTCAGCCCGATGCTTTTGTTAAAAGTCTTTGTTCTGCTGCCACATCAACAGCAGCAGTGGTGGGTGGAACACATCTTAAATGATTTTTCAAATTAATTATTCCTTCTCGTTGACTTGATCAGCGTGGGAGAATAAAGGTGCTAAGACTTGGCAGGCCTGTCTCGTGGTAAAGCATTGTTCAAGTAACACTGCTGAACCGTATATGCGTCCCTTCAAATCGTATAGCAATGAATACGGACATTAATAAATGTGTAAGGACAAACTTAAAAGGTCAAAATGCACAGCATTTATTGCAATATAGTCACAAACGTATTTAGCAAAAAATCAGACACAGATTTGACAAAAATAAATAGATTTTATGCTTTTTAAAGACTTCATACTGTCACAGTAAAGTAAAAACACAACATCCTGATTTGCCAGTGTTGTCCAAAATGAATCATTTTAGCAACCCAGACGTCACACGGCCGCTCATACAGCATGAGCTGGAATGTTAATTACACATCACTGAATAGTTGCTACCACATTCAAATAATATTTCACCCTGTTTTTGCCTGATGTAACAATACGACGTGGTGGTATACAAAATAAACATTACTTGAAAAACGTTCTTGCACTTTGACCCTACCGCGTTAACAGGCTCTATTATCACGCTTCACCACAGCACAGAATACCAAGCAGATGACAGAATGTGAAAGGTTTTTCCTCTGTTTTGATTTGCTTAGAGGGCTCATGGTCTAAAAAGGCACTTTAGAACTCAGGCCTCACAGCTACAACACATAGTGATGTCAGTTTAAACCATCAGCGTGTCAACATCATCATTTACTTTGTACTATTCCTTTAGCACAGTAGCCTAAACTACTTGATCCAGCCAGAGAGTCACCACTGAGGTCACATGTTATGCTTTAATTCGAATCAAGAAATCAGATGGGATGTAAAACTATTCAGATTTAAAGGCCCAAACAGTGATTTTTTTTTAAACAATGTCATTTACAACTATAGTGACTTGAGGTAATGAAAGGTAAGTTACTCGTGTGTTGTATTTCACTGATTTATACCAAACTTAGCATCAATGCTAATATCTAAAGCTGTAGTTTATTGTTATGGGGCATTCAGACCGGACGCGAGGCAAGTTTTTCACAATCTAGAATACACACAAAGATGGCGCAAATAGACGTGAATTCGCATACGTGAGGAGTGCGAGTTGAACACATTTAACTTTCTGCAAAAAATGTGTGTGTCGTGGGGCTTTTGCCGGGTGGAGCAGAGTGGGGTTTGGAACTTTTTAAGATTAAAAAAATACTGTGCTGACTGCAGCTAAATGGAGCTAGAGGGGAGATGTACTTTGTTTTTATGAGAAGGAGAGGGGGGAGGAAGAAAGAATACCAGAGTCGATGGTGAGTTATGAATTCAGCTGAGAGACTCTACTGGATGTAAACACACAGATACACACCCTCCATGCATGCTGTTGGTCGCTGGCTCATGCCTGACAGTGCTCTGGCAGTTTGGGGCACAATAAAAATAACATTTAAATGATACCACGATGTAACTCACGCAAAAATGATCCTTGTGTTCGGTCTGAATGCACCATTAGTCTACATATAAGATCAGTTTGGGAGTTACGTCAGGCTCCTGCGCTCTGAAGTTTGGAGATTGGGCCGCACTCTTGTTCACATTTGTATCACAGGTTGTGCGTTTAATGACACAAATTCTTACAGAGACACAAAAATTACTAGTATGCTACAAAATCATCTCGTTAGAAACAGTCACTCTTTGCAGAAAACCACTGTATTACACTTGTATTGAAATCTCGTTACAATCTACACACACAACCTACAAAAGTGGTCGGTCTGCTGTTCTTTAAAGGACAAGGCAGGCGAGATTCTGTATTTCTCAATGAATTGCTTGAAAGTGAATCGACTGAATTGTGAATGATTTGAATAATGCCTGCGTTTCCAACTTGTGAACATGCCGACTGTAGTTTATCTCGAGTTACGCATTGTCTGGGTGAAGACTCAGTTCTGATTGGCTGCGGCTACAGCACGCAGGGAGCCTCAAAGTAGTTCCTGTGAAACTGTCTGCTCAGCGTTCTAGATTAATGCCCTTAGCCTGTATCTAAAATGAGTAACCATGGCGACAAGCCTCCTTTTACAATTCAACACGATAAAATCCTATTCCTGCAATCCTCTGAACAAACACAAGCTGCAAAAAGTAGCTGTACACTGTCCTTCTGAACTGGCATCAGGCGATTATCTCACATCCCATTCGCTAGTTAGTCAATGTGATACTTCAGGCTGCAGCCGACCGTACACATGCTCCGTAACTTATTCATACAAATTTCCACTGTATACACTATCATGTACTTTGACTCTTGCTAGTGTAACATTAGCGTTCTGGCTCGCAGCTGAGCCACAGACTTTTATGAACTGAGCAGGCTTGATAGTTCTCCTGTCGGCAAGTCGTACCTGAACATTTCCATTGCATAAGAACCTTGTGGGATGCTAACGATCATTCCAGATATTAGTCACAGGGTTGTGGCTTGTGACAAACTGTAGATTTTGAAAATATGAATTAATAGTATCTTCCTTTGGCAGGTCTATAAACAGGATAGTGCCCTGAGAGGCGTCCTCAGTCAGGACAACACATTTTGGGTGTCTCCTGCATGCGCATCTTTTGAGCGTTTGCAAAAGCTCTGCAGTGCCGAGCTGCTGCGGGAAATTATTCAACCTTCTTCAAAAATGAATGGATTTATTTGTGACCTATTTTTAAGACTTATGTCATCAGTAGGAAAGAATGAGTGGCACAGGCAGGCGGGGAAAGACGAAGAGGGTCCTTTTGTGGGATTCTGTTGATGATCAGAAAAGTACAGAATTTTGCCAGCCTTGTACTTCAACACGTAATCAGGAGACTTGAGCTTGTTCAACTCTGATGTTGCGGCGTCACACAGAGATCGATCATGCCTTCTCGCATGATAAAGTACCTGAATTGTCTCTGACAGTGATGACCTTCACTGGCCAACTGGCTTGTTGGTCGGCGGTTGGATGTTGTTGGTCTGCGGTTGAGTGCTGTTGGTCTGCGGTTGAGTGTTGTTGGTCTGCGGTTGAGTGTTGTTGGTCTGCGGTTGAGTGTTGTTGGTCTGCGGTTGAGTGCTGTTGGTCTGCGGTTGAGTGCTGTTGGTTGCGTTGCCGTCGCTCCTCCCCGCGTTGTTCTCCATCCTGAGGGAGGAGGAGTTGAGCGGACTCCTCTTGAGGACTTTGTTAGCCAGCAGGCTGCAGGTCTTCCTGTACTGGTGACGCAGCAGTGAGTAGACGAACGGGTCGCTTGCTGCCTTGCTGTAGGCCAAACACTTGGACAGCACGCCCCAGTGAGGGCTTATGGGCCCTGGGAGGAAGAGCTCCACAATTCTACCTCAAATCAAGCAAAGAGAGGAAAAAAGTCACACACCATCCACGAGCGAAATTAAAGCCAATTCTCAGATCAGTGTTACTGGAGTGGAAGACATCTGATGCGAACGCTCCCCCAGTGCTGTAATATTGTGAAAATGTCATCATTACACTTCACTGAAATGTCAGCACCGTGTCGGGGAATGTGAACGGATGGGTGTCATTTTTTTCCCGTCTCACAGCCAATTATTTTGTCCTCGCAAATCAAATCAAATTAAAGCCGACACAAAGTCAAAACCAACAGGAGCATTGTTTTGTTGTTAATCTGTCTTCTTAATTAGTGTGATCTCCTTAAAAACCTAACGCGTCTCTCCTAATGCGCTTCCTTCCTATTTCCATTCCACAATTCTAACGGCTTCTGACAGGTTGCCACCATTAATACCGGGGCTAATACTAATGAGAGCCAGCGATACGATCACAGACTCATTTGCTATCTCTCTCTTCCTCTGTCGCTCTCTCGCTCTCTCATCTCCCCAGCAATGGAGGCTCAGGGACAAGGATTAGACTTGTGTGTGTGTGTGTCTGACATCATGAAAATCGAGCAGTTAAAGATGTTTCGAATGTTTGCAGATAACAAGGAAATAATCATCAGCATCTGCGCTGAGGCGATGAGCCGAGTATAAACACACGAGCAGCCACAGAGAGGTAAGTGAAAACCCAGAAATCCCTCTAAGAAGTCTGAGGAGAGTTGTTCTACTCATTAAACTGAATGAAGGAGATCATCTGGAAGCTTTTTTTTTTTCTTTTTTTTTTTGAAACTGCTGAGCAAAAACACAATGTACAGAATTCAACTGCAGTTCAATGGTGGAGCTGTTTGATGATCTGTCTGTTCAATATTGTGATAAAAAAAAACCAATGGAGATAAAACAAGAAACATGTTTTGGTGACACTCACGTACAAAATCTCACATGCACTGTTGTAAATGTGCGCTCACCTCGTGATGACATACGGGCTGAAGCACACCACGAATGTGCCGATGAACGTGCTGATCTTCTTGGTGGCCCTCAGCCTCCTCCGCTTCTGCTCATCCAAGCATTTCTGGCGCACGCTGCCAAAGCACAGAGGTACCATTATCGACCCGGGGGGGCCATGATCAGGAGACAGGCAGACATAATGCAGCCGTCCACAGAGGAAACATGTGGGATGGACGCGGGGATGGAGGCAGTGAACTGTGCTGCTGTTATCTCGGAGGATTACCGTGGAGAAATTTCACACTGCACAGATATCAATTATGTAAATGAGGAAGCGATTCAAAGTGTAATTATTTGACTGGATCGGGATGGAGAGCAAATGATGGAGAAGCAGAACACAAGGAAGTCCTCGCCGACCTTCATGAGACATGATAGTGTCGCTGCCAGCAGGCTTCAGTCATCATCAGCCAAACACTTTAGATTCATGTTGAGTCACTTCGAGTTATACTTCAGAGGGTTTGGTGTCCACTGTATGTCATGTCTGCTTTTTGACAGTGTAGGAATGCAGCTAACTGCTTTCATCGCCAATTAACTACACATGCTTCCTGCAAGTCAGGATTATGAAATTAAAATCACAATTATGAGAATAAAAATTCTGAATTCTGACTGTAAGCTCAGAATTTTGAGTTTAATCTAGAAATCTGACTTTGATTCTGGGCTGAAACTCAGAATTCAGATTTTTTTTTGTCCACAGTTTTTGACTTTTGTCTCAGAATTCTGACATATTTATTCAGACACATGTCAGAATAATTATTTTCAATTTGAAGACAAAAGTCAGAATTCTAACTTTAAACTCCAAACTTTGAGTTTAATTTTAGCCTTAATCTTTAATCTTAACTTCAGAATTCTGACATTTTTTTTGTCAGAATTGTGAAGAAAAAAAATTCTGACTTGAATTTCATAATATTTTTTCTCGTTTCAAAGAAACAGACATATTACAAAAAAAGGGTCAGAATTACATTTTTCATAAAGTTGCCCTCATCAGCATCCTCAGGATCAGGATATTTGGAACATGTTGTTCTCAGTAAAGGGTTAATCCCACAATTTTGCTGATAACCGATTAACTGGTTAATTTGTACATCACAAATGGTTTTAAAGCTTTTCAAATGGCTTATTTTATCCAGCCAGCTGTCCAGAATCCCAGAATCGACACATTTTTCTTACAATTTCAATGAATAAGTGGAGTAGCAGAACTATTATTTAACTATTTGTCTCATCAAGGCAAAGAAGAGAACATCCACCACCATCTCACACACAGACTTAACCTTCACTGGAGCATGGTCTGATGTTGATTCAACATGCTTCACACACTGGACACAATGAGTGAAACACAAATGGATCACACTGAATGCACCTCTGGCGATGGTTTACCTGGGGTGAATATCCACAAGCAGCACCAGCGTCTGCATAGTGATCACGTCGATGCGTTTACAGTGAAACCTCGCAACTTTCAGCACTTTCAGATACGTGACACACATCACGATGAGCGTGAGGAGGAAAGTGAGAGAGTGCAAAGCCACGTTGAAAATGATAAACTGGGTCCCGGCTCCCTTCGCCCGCGCATTGCAGAGAGTGCACGATGCGTAAAGGTGGTGGTACCCGACCCAGGAGCGGCAGGTGGCCACGGTGGAGAAGCAGAGCGAGTGTATCCACGTGTATCCGAGCGCGATCACTGCGTCCCGGTGCCGGATTCTGGAGTGGTAGCTCAGCGGGAACACCACAGCGACCCATCTGTCGATGCTGAGGGCTGCCATGCTGAGCATGGAGTTTGTGGTGAGAAAAGTGTCGAGGAAACCCACAACCTGACAGAAGCCGCTGCCTCCGGGATGGCCCGTGGTGATGAGCCCGACCAGAGTTAGTGGCATGTTGGACACGCTTAGCAACAGGTTGCAAAACGTCAAGTTGAGAATAAAGAGACCGGGTACCTGTTTGCGGATCTCCGGGTTGTACAGAAAGCAGATCAGCACCACGACGTTGGACAGCAGCGACACGATAATAATCCCCAAAACCAACACGGAAGCAACTATGTCCGCTGCGTCCATGGTGCTTCCTCTCAAATATCCACACTTCTGCTGAGTGCATCCACACTCCTGACGCGAACTGTCATCGTGAGTTTTAGTCACAACATATCCAGCGCGCTGTCATTCTTCCGCTCCCCGAGCGCCAAATGCCTTCAGTGAACGAAGCGCTCTCTCCAGCGGCGTCCGCGGCGAAGGATTCACGCAGCTCACCTGATTACCATGAGGAGATCTCAGACTCCGTGTCATGGGAACGGGGTCACAGCGGGAGGCTTGTGCTGGCGAGGCGCTGCGGTAGTTTTCACGCGCCCTTGTCATGCCACTGGTCTCACAGCTGAGGGCTTCCTCGCTGCGCAATTGCGCATTGACATGATGGCAGCTCGCGAAACGACACACTCGGAGCGGTCGTCGCCCCCAGCTTCTTTATACTGTTTCCTCTGCAATCCGAGAGTGTAAAAAGCAGGTTGGTGCGGCCCCCTTGCTCAAAAATAGCTTTTTAGTGTAAAAATAGAAGCACGACGTAAGACTGCGCGGCTGGCTGATGTCACGAGCATCACGTTGAGCGGAGCAGTTCTGGCGAGGAGATGTTTTGTGCAGAATGCAAACGTAGATCTGTCAGGTGAGTGTATGTCAGAGGCGCACAGTCTGATTTATAGTGCGAAGAAGTGTGTTTGGAGTCAGTGTCGGACTGGACTGACACACAGCGTCACTTTATTTAGATTCCCCAGCAGTGAAACACTTACAGAGTGTAATCCAGCTCACTGCGACAGAGGGAGACCCACAGCCTCATCAGTGCAGCCGTCAAAGCCTCGGGGCTCTGTGCACTGGGCTTCTCCATCCAAATTATTAGTCCACAGTCCAGCAGCACCCACCGCCTCTGGCATCTGCAGCAGTACTGTGTGTGTGCGTGCGTGTGTGTGTGTGCAGCCTCCAGCCCTGTGAGGGAGGGCACACTGTGTTTTCTCACTTTTAGCCAAGAATGTGTTTCTGCATCAACAATTTCACAGACCACATAAAAAATAAATAAATAAATAAATAAATAAATAAATAAAAATAAAATATTGATGCATTACTTCACATCCAACACGTTCTGAGGCACATCACACACTCACTTCTGCTCAGCCAGTCAGTCGGTGCATAAGTTGTCTGGAGTTACCAGAAGTCCAAAACACTTATTGGATGTTTAACATTTTTTTCACATCATCAGGACCAGACTGGGCAGCCCAGGAATACACGGGCACGTATAAAACAACCATTAAGTTATGCAATTAATGTCAATACTAACATAGTTTTTTGACGAAGACGCCTCCAGTTGGATGAGGCCCTGAACTTGGCTTCATGGAACATGTTGGAGGTCACGGACCAACACACTTAACAGGTGATGCTGAACCGGGTCAGAGGTGAGCTAACACCTAAAAAAACCTTAATAAAAAAATCAGCTCACATGTGTTGGGCCGTCTCCTGCTAACAAAATGAATGCAGCTATTCATTTTATGTAGACAAAACATCCACTGTTTTGTGATAATATGTGACCAACAGACACTGTGTGTTTAACTGCGATGACATATTTGATAACATTTGAATAAATATCGTGCGTGGTGTGTCCGCAACTCAAATAAAATTTTCGCAGCTTGACCAAATAAAAGATCACAACCACTAATTAATTCCAACGTAACTTACAATGCTGAGTTGAAAAGTCAGGCAAGACGTTGATTTTGCTGGAGACTTTAAGTGTAAATAACAAACGTTACATTTGAGGTAATAGAATTGTTCTCAAACAAACTAGTTTCTAATTTTTTAACATTAAGTTTTTTAAGTGAGTCAATGTGTAGACTGTGAGTGAGAGTTGAATTGGCCATGAAGACCAACCTTGCTTTCGTTGCTGCTGAACTGTACACAGACGTAGAGGTCAGGAGGGGTCAACAGGTCACGAATGAAAAACCAGTGGTAGAAAAAAATAGGTATTCAGTAAAAGTCCTTCAAAAAAGTCAATTTCAGAATAATGGCCCTGTGATTGTTATATATTTTTGAATCAATTCTATGGCTGCATTCATATTCGAGCAGAACTTTCAGTGTAGCAGATGAATTTAGAACTATTTCTATCTACTTTACTGTTGGGTAGTTCAATCTATTGCAATGTTTTATATTTATAAACTCTTGAGCTGCAAAGTAATTTGTAATTAAACTCAACAGGTGAAATGTGGTAAAAATAACAATATATCCCTTTATAAAATGGGATGATTCGAATTTCTCAAAGTCAAAGCGCTTCAAAATCACATTTACGTGCAGTTGGATGATTGTAATTGGTTACATTCCAACAATAGTCGCCACATTCACTGTCATGCAGGCCTGTTGCTGTGGTTCACTACACCCAGACATCCTTCACAGTGACCTCGCTGAAAACTAAATAATTTGTACCGGTTACAAAGCATGATGCTGCAGGCAAACATCAGATCACTGTTTTCTAAAGATAACACAAATCCCACTTTTCTTACACACCCTGCGAGCTTAACGTGAGGATGTCAATTATTTTCTCATCCTGTGGTCCCTGTGGTGTGATCTGGTAGTGTGCAATGTGATCGACGGCGTCAACAAAACACAACTTATAAAACGTACAGACTCCGAAGACGTCGTTACATCAGTCATGTAGTAGTTTTTTTTACCCTCACCTCTTCTTTTAATCCAGAACAGACTCATTTAACACTGTCGCAGACCACCAAAGTTTAAATTAACATGCTCAATGAGACTGAAGATGAAAGTTAGAATTACTCATTTTTCAAAAAGAAACAAGAAAAGATTAGTTCCAGGAGCAGAAATTAAAAAGCATGGATGTGATCTATAGTGTTTAATTGAAAGAGATTTCTCCTCCGTCCGTCTGCAAGCGTAAGAGGAACCGTCGTATTTTCCAGAACAGCGGTCACGTGCAGCCGTCTAGCCATCCTATAAATTATCAGTAATGACAAATTGACAATAGTGGCTGCCGGATTTTTTAATTAATTCCACAGAGAGAGAAGTTTTCTCACTTCTGCCCTTTCCACATAGTGACGGAACAGATGGTGAAGCTACATTGGATTTTTTTTTCCTTACACGGCGTCGAGTCTCTGCGGTGCTCCCTTTTAATAGGATTTCAACTTCATTTGCTTACAGACTTTGAGTTAATGAGGTGAAAGGTTACAGCTACACACGGCCATCTATGTGTTCCTCCGAAAGTCTCTGCAGACACCTGAGAGGATTTTCATCATTCGGCAGACCCCGATCCGAAACCCGTTTGAAACACTTTGTTGAACAATTTTTCATTACTATGCTACATGGCGGATTAAAACATGTAACTAGAGACCATTTGTGGCTTTAAAGCAAGACGTTCTCCTTTGGTTTTGTTTTGTATTTATTTGGTACGGTCCAGTGGAAACAGACAGCAACACACTGATTGAACTGTTCACTTGGAATCTGGTGTCACAAAGTGTCACATAACTTCATTTCCAATCATGAATCATTGTTCCTGTTGACCGAACCAGCGCATCCGCTCAGTCAAAGTTGAACAAAGGTAAACTCTTTTATGTTTTGCAACAACTTGCTTATTCACAGCTGTGTGGCTGTTATCCAATCATGTTCACAAAGCTGTACATTACAACCCGAAACCACCACCGTAGCCTCCCGGGCCTGCGTGCTCACTGCTCACCCTCCTTTCAATGCTGCTCACACATAACGCCAATCTTCCGACGTGGAGAGAACCCTGATGTGTGTGCATGACAACAGCGTCATCACCCAGATCAAACACCAATGGGAGGAAATCAAACATTTTGCAGTGTGGTGCACAGAGACAAATGGGGATGCTCGAGCATCATAATTATTGTTTTTCCAGGACTATCTTTGACAGACTGACCGGTCTGTTGTGATGTCTGCTGAGCTGAAAGCGTAAAAACCAGAGTGAAGATTTCAGCTTCAAATCAATTTGGGATCTCGAGGCTTCTGGAGATTTTGATTACACGTCTGTTTTTTTTCTTATTTTTGTCTCACTGTAAAGCTCTGGAAAAGTTTTAATGGCTACAAAACTTTACCAGACTTTCCAATGGCATGGGCGTGCAACCCAATCACCAGAGTAAATGTCAGCTAAGAACACTTCTGTTAGATGAGTTTAAACCGAATGTTTCTTAACGTCTGTTTAGGTGGAATTGGCTATTTCTCTCACACGAAACTGTGCTTATGCTCTGCTTGGGTTTAGGCACAAAAACAACTTGGTTAGGGTTAAGAAAACATCACGGCTTTGGTCAACACCTGTTTTGGTCGCTACGATCACTGATGGAGATGGTTCGACTCGCTGGGACAAATAGACAATTTAGGTCGCCACACTACCTCCTGAGTAAGGCAGCTTATATATATTTAATGTCTCGTGTTAACCTCGGGTGTATCTGTGTTTTGGAGAAACGTTACTGGCTAACATCATATCCTGGCAACTGGGCCGCGGGGGTGAGTAGATAATGACTGAAATTTCATTTATGGGTGAACTGTTCCTTTAAGTTTTCCATAGGCCAGCAAGATCAAGCATAATGCCAACCAGCAGAGAGATTTGCAGGCTTTTAGAGACCCCACGATACGAGTCTGTTCTCAGGATGTTCTGCTAACAAAGCAATATCATCAATTAGCATGCATGTAATTAAAAATCACTGTGATATTAATTTGTCTGCTTTACATGTGCATGTCTCTAAAGACTTGATTTTCCCTGCCATGCTTTAGTTCACGAAGCTCGAGGTTATTTCCCAGATATGTCACCATGGTTTCAGGTTTGCTTCTTCAGTCACGAGATGACTTTGGCCACGCCGAATGTACTTTCAAAGCCTTACAGTTTGTGTCTTTATCTGCATTTTCCTTCCGTCCAACGGTCCCACTTTTCCACACCTAAAGCAGAGCTTACTGTACGCAGTCGGTTTGTTCCCCTCGTTAGACGCAGGCCGCCGCCACTTTCATCTCGGATGTAGTGTAGATACAAAGGCGCCGTATATTTTTTTTCTGCTGGCTGAACCTCAAATGCCTGGTTGTATCTTGGCTGTACATACATTCTCGCTGCCATTCCAGGCTCAGTTAATCGCGCTCGCCCATCTGCTTTGATGTCCTTTCTCTGGTAATGAGTGTGACATCGCTGTACACGAGCATGACAGGAAGCAGCTCCCAGTAGTTTTTTTTTTTTTTTTTTTTTTTTTAAATGAAGCGAGGAGTCTTAATGAGAGACCCTGATGGCACGTGTCAGGACCTTCATACACTTGGTATATGTGGCCTGTCGTTAAACGCGCGCGTACGTTCCTGGAGCTGTTATCTATTAGCCGCGAGTCTGTGTAACCTTCGATTCTCGTGGGAATTAGAAGTTTCTACAAGGCCGGAAATTTGCTCCAAACCAATCAAGCCGGTTATTTTCGACACCTTCATGAGAACATATAAAGCCAATGTTATACAGTACGCACGATGCAGAGCGGTGCAGTAGCAGTGGATGACTCGGTGCCTGTGGCGGCATCAGCACACGCCTGGCTGCAGCTCCAACTGGCTCATGCACAATTTCAGAGGCTGTCTTTTCGTATTATTCTTTGTTTGTTTGTGCTCGGACAGCCGTCTCACTTCTGTAGAGTAAAGACTCCACGTCCACACATACTGCTTGTCCGTGCCGTGATTCATTCTTTCATACGTCGCTTCGGTGACTCAGAGGGAGCGACGGCCACATCATGAGCTCGCCAGGATGTTTCTGCATTTGAATCTCTTGAGGATATTTTTGCTGTAAACGCACGGTCCATGAAGGTCAAATATCACTAGAAGCACACATGAGTACATACGAGTAGAAATTCATTTTGTGTGACTCAGTACTTCAGGGAACCCCTTTATGTAGTATATTGCATAAATGTATCATAAAGATACATGATAACATGATACTTCCACGATGAGACATCACGCCTCTTATGCAGTGGTAATATATTTAGCATATACGTAGATCAGATATATTATATTCTAGATTTTCTCATTTTCTGTGTCAGTTAACAATGGCATGGCAATATGTTCAAACGGCACTTTTCACTGATATGAATAGTCGACGCAGGCTTATGTCTGACATTAATGTCATCTTCGTGCTGTATGTGTTGAAGTACATATCATACAATCATGTCCTTGCAATGTATTTATGAATGTATCAAATGATATAGAGTATTTTCTTTATCCTAAAATAAACCAAATGTTGCAGATTACATCCTGAACTTTCCCTCGATGCCGGTAACTGTTCCTCCATTTTATAAGAACTCCACTGGCGATCGAGCTTTTTCCCACCGAGCTCAACTTCTCTGTACGGACCAATAACAATCATTACACATGGAAGGCAGGCTCTATTAACATCTTTTAAAATCCAGACTGAAAACACACCTGCTCTGTTCGCTTTGATCTCTCTTGACTTCGCCACCTGGGAACCCAAATCACCATTCTCCTCATTGTCATTCCTGTTACAGTCGCGCCGGATGATCCGAAATCGCTCACCTCAAACGTGTGTCTCATTAAAACCTTTACCTGTTACCTGTTTCTCTCTGAAGTTTATGCTGACTCGCAAAGTGCACAGAGGGGATGCTCGAAAATTATTCCGTCCCAGCTCTAATTTGAGTGTTTCATCATTATAATGTTCAGGCAGCACTTTGTATTTCCAGCGCCAAACACCTCTGAAGCGCAGGACTGACAGGCGTCTGAGCCTTAAATTAACAGAACAACCCCTGGCTGAGCTGGCTGCCCGCCCCACGGGAGGTGAGATCTCTGATTATAAGGTGTTGTTGTTGATGCTCCACTCACTCAGTTATCAGAAAAATCAGCGGGCTGTAAAGTGAAGTCTTGACTTTCGCAACTACCTGCAATGATGTAACCATACTTGTTTCTCCATCCTGTGGGAGGTAAATATCTTCCGTCACAGCTTTGTTTTGGCGTGGTTGTGCAAGTTTAGAGAAGAAACTGTTTTCACTCTCCACTTAGGCTGTGGCGTGATGGTTTCAAGTGTACACAGCATTAGAAGTAATGGCTTTAAGTGGGAAAGAGGAGGCATTTATTCCAGAAGCCTAATGCAGCGTATCCATTCAGAGCTGGTACCACAACAAAAAAAAAAAAAGAAAGGGAAAAACCTTGTAAAAAGGGTTGAAAACCTGAAACCTTGGTTATGTTTCAGTGCGTGCCGCTCAGACAGTCAATGCAATGTCTGAGACTAAACATGATTGAATGGCTGCTGGTTCACTGACTCATCTCAGCTTAGTGAAAAGCTCTGTTTAAGGCCTTGGTGTGATCTGTGGGAGGAAGTTACTGCGCCCCTTCGTGGGGGAATGAGGAAAGTGGGATCTGTCCTGTGTCTTTGTCTACCCGCTGCGAGTAGGATCCACTGCTGTCACGCAGCGGTAGCACAAATCATGACACCCACCCTGTCTGGGCTGTGGGTGGATGGATGTGCCGATCCGTTTGTCCCCCTGCTCCTCCCTTGACAGTCTGCGCCGATGCCGCTACGATTCATTACGCTCACATACAGCTGTTTGAGCACACGCTGATGGCGGGGGGAGAAGAGCTTCAAATGGTTTTTGACATCTTTCCAAAATTTCCTCAGGCAACAGGAGTTCCTGATTCTGTGAAAAATAACAGACAGCACTAACATGGGTCAAGTATTTCAGTAGGATATTTGACGTTTACTCTCACAAAGCTCATGTCATGTCTTTTTCACCTTTAATGAAGTAATGTATAGCGCGTCAACGTCTAGCAAAACATTTTAGATACAGTGCTTCCCTCTAGTGGATAAGATATTACATGAAAGCAATGACCGATGACATGATATATTATTATCACAAGTGAGATTGTCAAACATTATTTCATTTTCAAATTGTTAATGATGAGAATCCAAGATGGCAGCCAAGTCAGTCCACTGTTTGTGTGTCGGTGCCTGGTGTTTTCATGTGTTATTATTGAGACATTTGGACCTGAATGAGCGGAACTTTTCATGAACAACATCTTCTCTTCAGTCTGGGACCTCTTGATGAAATGTTTTTATTTGGATGTTACTAGATTGTTGCTTAACTCGAAATCTGGATTGTTTGAGGCCTAGACCCACCTGGAATCCACCTGGACTGTTTGGGGCTGAGGCCTACCTGAAATCCACCTCCACTCCTAAAGGGGAAAAAAAGCATCCTTCTGCAGATCTTCTAAATGGTACGGTGCCACATTTTTAAAACTATTCTGCTGTTTCTGCGTTGATCGGTAGCCACAGACTCAACCCTACTATTGGATTTTGGATTTTTATGGCCTTGTAGCCTTGCAGGCCCAGTGGTGCTCAGAGTGTCTTGGGATGTTTTTAAGTGGAAATTGGATTTCCCCTCTGGACTTTAACTTTAGTCACAGAGTCACCAGCCATGTGAAGCATGTGAAGCATGTGAAGCGCTGAATTTAATGCTGGATTGTCTGTTTCTGACTGATGAACTGGTCTGTTGGATCTCCTGTGCTTGCTTGGTGGATGACTGTTAGCTTGCTTTGAGTCTGCTGGGACTCTTTTCCCAAGGGGATAAACTGTGGATCTCTTTCTTTGTGCGATATGCCTGCTTACCCTCCCATCCTGAGTGGAATGACAGTGATCCCCTCTTTAACAATGTCGCTGATGATTGTTTTGTGTTTTATATGTGGTTTTCCTGGGAGCCCCCATGGGTCTGACAGACCTTTCTCCTCCTGTAATGCTCCCACAGGATGAACAGTACCGCGAAGGGTGGGCAGCTAACCATGTCAATCTCCCTTTTTCCCACAGTGACCGCAACAAAATGACTTTAACGCTCTCATCTCAGCTGAGGGTTATGATGTCTGTGGATATGTCAAAACAGCTGCTTTACAGCTGAGGAGACTCTTCACTCCTATTGTCTCCTTGTGCTGAGGAACATTTTACTATTCCTACAACATCATTTTCTGTGAATGTATTCTCCTACAGTCTCAGAAGGGATGTAAAAGACTGTAACACCAAGTACAAACTTTTAGTTATATCATTGTTTTTGCTCTCAGAAAATACTGAGACAAATCCAGGCTGTCTCACACCTGCAGATTTTAAATCTAGATCTGGTCTTGGGATAATTCATATCAAATGAGAGGATTTCTCTAAAATGGACATGATTAAGATCTTGAATAATTCAACTCATGCTGAAAATGTTGTATTTGTAACTTGGCTTACAAAATCTGTACAGGATAAGGATATTTGCATTTAACCCTGCATACTATGCTTTTACTTAGTCTTAATTTGTTGTGTTAACTATAAACTATTTACTTCCATGTGTGATAATGACACATTAGGAAAGACTTCATGATAGCATCATTAATAAATGGTTAATTCATATTTATAGGTATGATAAGATAATGATTTTATTAAGGACACAAAGTAAGGTTCATAGCTCAGCACCATACATTATATACAAATACAAACAGTACGGCAGTAAAATTATAGTTAATCAAACTGTAGTTGATGTCAAATAACTATTAACTAAAGTTTAATTAACTATAAATGTTCCATTGAACAATGATAGTTGTATAAAGTGTCATTTTTTATTTATTACTCTATCACGTTTTTCCTATTAACAGGTGACTGAGACAGGAAGTGAAAGGGGGAATCTATTTGCTGGAGCACCTCTGGGCCTTGTGGTGGTCATTTCCTGGTTTGTCCAAAGGAGGGCACTCTCTGCTCTCTGTTCAGTCTGCCTGCCCTGAACCTGGTGGAGGTGAGCTGATGCGGTGGTGTGCTGTCTGAGCTGTCAGCACTCATTAGTGCCGTCTCATTAAAGTGATGTCAGTGGCACTCCATTAGCAGTAAAATGAACAGCTGCCCTGCCTCGAGGCCAAGTCAGCCACTGAACTTTGTTGTTCGTGGAGGTCTGCAGGTTAACCTGCTATAAGCAGGAACGCAGAACAAACTCGTGTCTGTTTTGTTTTTCTCAAATGGTTTGCGAAGCTTTTCCAGGTCAAATTATTCAGTGTTGTCTGGTATTAAGACAACATTTAACCCCAGGTTTAAGTCAATTTACTGTGAAATGAAAGTGAGAGTTGATACTGTATGTTGGTATTGTTCTCTTACATGATACATTTTAAAGCTTAAGCAAAGTATACTTTATGTTAATATAACCTGTAAACACATATCATCAACCTAAATCACAGTGCAAAGCTGTAACAGAGAAGATCATCCCATCATTTAAAAACAATGCTGTAGTTTTGATAAACTGTAAATATACAGTATATATAATACAAAATATAGGATGTGGACATTTTGTGAGGAATAAAAAAAAAAAAGAATCAAAATGTCTTCTCAACAGCAACATAAATCAAACAGATGGTTTCACCAATATTTTAGCTCAATTTAAATTTTTTACTCACATGAGATGAAGTGAATTTTTGTTTATGAAAGTTGAAACGTTTAAACCGTCACCACTGTCTGCCATGTGGGGGCAGCAGTGTGTGAAGGCTTTGACATCTGGGAAGTTAGTGTAAGCAAATATCTAACGTACTGATTTCCGGAGTTGGAAACCTGGCATTACATGTGCTTTTAACAATCTCCTCGCAATTGACACAGAAAGCATTTGATCTTTTCTCCAACTCTGAAGGCCAACCACACTTCAGCTCTTTTCCCACCACCTCCTTCCTCTCCCTCAGCTCCTTGTGACCCAACACATGCTGCAGCTCAGACAGCCACTCAGATAGACCAGGATCTGAATGGTATTTGGGGTCAAAACCACACTATCCCCCATTTGCCTTCCTCCATTAATGGCCTATTTAGCGTAGTGCCGATGGCAGTAAAGAGATAGCTGGGCTTTTATACCTTCTGACTGGATATATTAGCAGGTAATGTCCTTAAAGAGGATTAGCGGATGGAGAGAGAGGAAAGGAGAAAGAGGAGGAGAGTGGCTGAAAGCGCCGAAGGGATGGCATGGCAGTAAATAGGCAGGTGATAGCAGGGAGGACAGGAGAGCTTATGCTGCCTTGTGCTGCCTCTGGCTATGGACGGGGGATTAGCAGCCATTGTGGATTCTCTTATATCCTGAAGCATGTTGAGTCATGGCTGTCTAATCTTCGCATATCAAAAATATAGCCCAAAAATAAACTTGCCCTTTACATCTGAGCAATGAGTATGTTGGATGTACATAATATTAATCCTCTCTTTCAAACATACAACATCAGGTAATTCAGTCGTCAAGGTCAATAAGCGTTTTTATGCGACGCCGGTTAGCTTTTCCCTCTGATCCCGTGTTGTCAGCCAGACGAGAATGTGCCGTGGGTTGAGGTCAAGAGTCCCGACCAACCAAACTGATCATCTTGTTTACTGTTTTCAGCAATTAACCTGCCTTTTGCTTAAATACATTCTTAAACAGGCAGGGCGACCTTTAAGCTTGACCTTTTAAGGAAGTTAAGGGACTGTGTGCACACGATAGAGACATTAATTCTGCCCCCCAGTCACAACATAACACTCTCTCTCTCTTGAAGTGGCGTTGAAATTGATAGTAGTTTGTGCACTGTCTTTCTCTTATCACATCAATCTTTTCAAAACATCCAATGAATGAAAAGTTCGGTACCAATGCAGGAAGTAATCTTACACATAGCAGGGTGGAAAGTCAGGATGTGCAGGTTGGCAACTCAAACGCTATCAAAACATTCGGCAATGAACATTTCTGCACATCACTACGGACGTGTTGAAACTTAACACTTCCTCTCTTTTGTAATGTTTCAACTATGCAGTGGTGGACTCAAAGTATGCAGGGGAGGGGGGGCACGAGCACGCAGAAAGTGGGGCTATTTTAATAATGAAGAGAGGACACTTTACCGTGTTTTCCACTGGAAGGGCACCCTAGTGGGCACGTCATCATGTTTTTTTCTACCACACGGACATCCAAGAGGGCACTCTAGCATTTTATTTCAAACATGGGGCCCCCTGCACCCCCTTGTGTTTCTCAGGTTGAGGCTCAGGCACACAAACCACTTACTTAGGGTTAGGACAAAAGAATCATGTTTTGGCTTAAAATTCCTGGTTCTCTCGCAACTAACTGGAAAATGTCCTGATGTCTCATTAAAATATCTGGTTTTGTTGCCACAAAGATGGCTGGAAAATGTCTCCAAGTCTTGTTGAAAATATCTAGTTTTGTTACCACAGAGATAAGTGCAAATTGTCCCAAACGGTCACTAAAACCGGAGGCCGATGTCAGTCTTTTGCTAGGATTCACGGCACCATCACACCCCTCTCCCCCCTGATGAGAACGTCAGCTCATATAGATATAATCTATCGGTCATGTGATGTGTTTTGTTGTAACTAGTTTGGCAACTGGGCCGAGGTAAGAGTGGTGAAAAGGGTGTGTGGCGTGCTGCAGGAAAATGTAAATTAGTGTTTTTCTTGCCAAACCATATTTTATTTTCCATTACCGCAATCTCTCTCTGACTTTTACTAGACCATATTTTCTAGGCAAAGATATTGTAGAAAGATAGAGATTCAATAACATTGGCAATGGACACAGAAAATGTTGGCACTAAATGTTTCCAAGAATGGACGTTATTGTTCTTGCCAAAGGGCTTGAATTTTGGTATCTCCTAAATACAAATCAAGTACACTTCTGAAAGACCTTCCCAATCTAATCTGCCCCTTCACTCCTCCGCCTTTCTAACTGCCATATGACTAATGCCCGAGACCCGGGGCCTTGGCTCGGCCTAGCTAAGCCGTTTTGGGGAGGATTTGATCATGCAAAGATGACATTGAGTTAGAATGGGTCACTGCGGAATCTGCTTTAGCCACAGTCTGTTGGAAATGAGTCAAGTGGAGGGCAAGCACCTGGGCTCGCTGACCTTTACCTGGGGAGAGGAAACGGAGACGGATCAGGGGAGGAGAGGGGAGGGGAAGGGGGG
>OMLP01013125.1:16154-29752 GCA_900302685.1 Spondyliosoma cantharus | reverse complement strand
CCGCAATTATACAAAGAAAAAATCTTATGACACATGCATGTTCCATATGACTGCATTTTTACCACAGGGTTTAATATAGTGTGACAGATTTAATAAAATATTTCTTTTTGCCTTGTTTAATGATACAAAAAACTTTTTTCCCCCATGCCTCAAATGATAGACTTTTTATTACTAAAAAGTCATCTACATAGCTGAATTAAACATGATAGCGATGCATCATTAGATCACAAAAGAGCACATGATGGGAGCAGCAAGCAGTATCAGCCCACTCAGTCTGGGGTCTGGTAGAGAAATGGAGCAGCAAGCATGTCACTTAATGTGTGTTGATGTGTCTTTGCTCACAGTTGTTGGGCTGAGGGAGGGATCTGAGTGGTTGCCAGCTAACAAATAGTGACACCAATGAGGTGGATCTACCACTGCTGATTGAACCTAACTATATGTGTCATTTTGGTAAACCCTGTTATTCAAAAACCTCAGAGCATGGTAAGTATACATATTTTTAGCACTGCGAACCCCTGTGGGAAATACATTTGAACCCCGGCACCATTATTGCTATGCTCTGTCTTTAGAGCTACGCATAGAAACAACTTTGCGCTGTGTCTTTGCCATAGGGACAGAGACTTGAGAATGTGAGCCCACAGGGTGAAATGTCACTGCAATGCTTTGACCGCAAATGAGTCATTTGACTTTTCTTTACAACAGTCATACTGACTGAGAGTATGAATGAAACAAAAAGAAGAGAAAGTGCATCTCCAAAGTGTTGCAACCGCAATTTAAGTTGATGTCTAATCGTCACTGATGGTTTAGAAAGTGGCTTCAAATAGGCAGTGACTTCACGGAGATTATGCTGGCAGGCTGTCTCTGAACGGCCAATGATGTCATCCACTGTCTCTGCTTCTCCTTTTAGACCAGTGCTGATGTCAATACTTGTCAATTTTGTAAATGCTGGCCCTATTACAGGCCTGTTGCAGCTCTCTGTCGGAGCGAATACCCTCTGTTTCACTGGTACTCACTTCTGTGCTTGGTGTCGGTTGCTTGAAGGCTCACAGTTTGATTTGTTACCTCAAATAGCTGTTTTCTGGGTGTCCATTGTGTCAGGATGTCATTAAAGTGGCAAGAGTAGTTTTTAAGCTATACTGTGATTGAAACCTGTGCTCTCTGGGGCCTTTTCCATTGTGTATGAAGCTTAGTTGAAAGCTTATGATAAGTAGATGGATAATCAGTTCAGCAACTAATGAGAATAATAATAACAATAGCAATAATAATAATAATGATAATAATAATAATAATAATGATCGTTATTGTCCAAATCCGGAAATGTGGTTAAAAACACTAGTATCACAATACATACAACAATGAATAACAGATCATGGTTCCACTGTGAACGATGCATTCGCCAGAGTTATTGCATGTGGTGTGGAAGACTTATAAATGTTTTTGTAAATGTTTCAGCGGCTCTATAACTTCTCTCTATAACCAGATCAGACACAATTCTCAAAAGACTCCAGGTGTAGTGTACAGATGATGTATGGATGAAAAGCACTCTTGTTTGATCACTCGTGTTGAGAAACAACACACAGAGGCTACTGCAGTGAGCACAGAGTACATTTAGTATGAAATGAGAGTAAACAACAGAACATCCCATTGTAGATTGAATGCTGATTAAAAACACGAAAAATGCAATTCCGGCAATCCAAAAACACAACCTTGCATGTTTGTATTTTTGTTTAATAATCCTACCTTTGTATTATTCATTGGGGGAAATAATCTGACAGAGGATTTGATATTGGGGAACACAGAAACGTGATCTCTGCATGACATTTGATGAGTTCATGATCATAGTCCGAGATTTCAGGACCAATGAAAACAAATCTCTTCAGGTCACCTTGAACAGGGATTACTTGAGTACAAGACCTCATTCATTTTTTTTATTATTATTTATTTATTAAATCAGTCATATCCAGATGTAGAGAAAATAGTATATTAAAGGAGAATAAATGCCACCTTCAGTTTGGTTTATCAATTTAATTTGTTTTAAATAAATGCACCCCGTCCTCAATTGTTTTAGTTTAAGCTGTGTTTCCAAACCGATGTCCTGCATAAAATACAGCTGGCACATCTGCTGTTTGGTCATGCAATTTTCTCAAAATAACAGACAAATAACTGTCCAAATAAAGATGCCATGTTGTGATACTTCCAGCTAGAGAACAGTTTAATTGCAGAAAAAAACGACTTTCTGAAAACACCTCAAGTAAACATCAGGTTTTGGTCTCAGCACCTTCTAATCAAAGAGCTTACTAGAGCTGCCATTTTACATCAGTGTTGAGCAGTCATACAGGGAGAAACTCATCGTGCTGTAGAAGAGGCAGTAATACTCCACTGACAGCAGCCTTAATAGACCAGAATGCAGCCACAAGACGGGTTTTATTTGGATGGTGTGGTGCAGTGTTCGTTTTTTCTTCACTGGATGAAACTTAACATGTTCAGCTATTGCTTTTTGTTTCCATCTACACATGCTGTAAAACCTGCAGCATTGTCGAGGGTTTGTCGAAAGGCCTTCCTTGAAATATAGGAATCCATTAACTAATGCACAAGGCAGGCAGTGTACACCACTTCATCACAAAATCTCACCTCGAATGCTTTTTGAACGTGATTCATTTTCATTCCGTAATGCCAACGCAAATGTAAATGAATGTCACCTGTTTCACAGATATTATAAATTCCAGACAAATCATGTGATTGCAGTGGCTGTAGAGAAACATGGCAATGCTTCTCCTCTGCTCTTAGAATAATCTGTTGGTTAACTGAGCAACAGTCATTACTCTGGAATTTAATTGCGTTGACACGTGAATAATATTAATACAAAGTTCAAAGTTCAAAATCAAGGTTAAATGCAGTGAAAGTGAGTTGAAAATCAAATGTCATTAAGTGCGCTAGGCTAGAGAGCCTTAATGGGCAGGAAGGCAGCAGCCAGGCCAGGCCGACGCTTGATTAGTGTAAGATATACTAATTTCTGTGTGTGTGTACACACACACACACACACACGCGCACACACACACGCATACACAGGAATTACATGAACTACGAGGTACCTGCCATTTCTTTCCAATTTGAAATATTCATATTGTATAGTGTTAGCATTTTAATTGTTTTTAGGCTTTCCATTCCACACAGGTGCAATACATTTAATCTATGACGGGTAATCACTGTAGTTTTGTCAGCCCACTGCTTACTTCCTCTACCGCACACAGTCAGGGGGACATTTTCTTCCCTCGATATGAAATTTGCTGCCACTCATCCTCTTATATTGTGAAAAATAAGCTCCACAGCGTTGATAATAGACAGCACCAGATACAAGCAAACAAGAAGCCTTCACTTGATTTTGTCAAAGTTTCATTTCAAAGGTTTTTTTTTTTTTTATTGCAATATTTCATTGTGCCTCAGTTGAATGTTTTCATATTAGTGCTGCATTATCAAACACTTTTCTTTCTGTCAATCAACCTGACACCCAGGGAAGGAAAAGGAAGTGGCTTGGACTTTTTCATTTAAAATCGAGCTAATTCACATATTCTAATGAAACATCCGTGCATTCTTTGTTTATAGTTGCTTTTGGTAAGTGGAACAGCATTTTAAACTAGGTCTGACCTTGTGAAACCCATCTTATTGCTGCTCCTCATGGAACTGACTGGGTTGTCTAATCTCATGTTTCTGATAGCCCCCCCACCCCTTCACGCCTGTATCTGTTTGAGCATCAACAAATTGTCTGCTTTTACTGTCTTTTTGCTTTCTCTCACTCCTTTGCGCTCCCTAGTTGGCTCCTATTAGACAAGCGATCATCGCTTCCTAATTAGCCTATGTCTCATTTGAACTGTTTGGAATCAGTTCTGTTTTGCTCTCCCCTGCTGAAACCCATCAGTGTTGTTTTTTCATAAAAAAAAAACAAAAAAAAAAACAGAGACTTTACTGCTAGGCTGCTTACAGCTCATTCTTTAAAAACTGTAAAATGTAAGATTACTTTATTTAATGACTTTACGTTAAATGAATGAACCACACAATAAAGATGACTTTGTTTTAAATAAAGATGATCATTTTATCTATCATATCACTATCATTGCCCACTTGTAAGGAAGGTTTTTTTTTTTTTTTTTATCGCCACTTTCAGTCTGTTTTATCCAACAGTTTCTCCTGTTTCTCTTTATCTCTGTTTATTTCTATCTGACCTTGTCCTCGTTGGACCTTGTCAGAGGGCCCTGATACATGTCAACCATTGCCTTCACCCCGCCCTCTAACTTTGACTCTCAGTGCTGTGATGACATTGGAAGAAGAGGTGCACTCTCCATTCATTTCTCCAGTTATTAACTCTCCCTGACCTCCTTCTGAAACCTGCCTTTGCTTAATGAGTCAGCACTGCGTGAGGCTACACCAGTGTCTCTGTAAGTCTGGAAATACTACAGATGTGCATGATTGTTTTGTGTAAGAAACATGTGTGCGCATAACTCTACCTAGGCTGAACAGTCTTCTTATTTAATATTAATAAGAGACTATTTTGCAAAACTTATTCAACTTTGAGAAAATACGTCCTGTAATTGTTATGGCACAAAATATCCAAATAATAGGGATATGCATCACTCTCTTATAAGAGAGATAACAGACCTCACAAACGGCCAGGCTTTTTTTTTTTCCGATTTTCCTCTTCTCTTTTAAAATCTTACAAACATTAGACCTAACTGTGCACTGTGAGCTATGTCAGTCATGTTGGACATGTTGTTTTTGTCATATATAGCATGTAGAAATGAAGGCCGTGCGCTAATAACACTGAGCAGAATAAGCAACTAAGCTAAGCCTCAGCTAACTGATTATTGTGTTATTATTTAACTGTAAAATTGGGCCATCGTAGGATGGGATTAAAAATAATTCATGTATATTCAATTGCATATTCTTAAAACCCTAATACTTTAATTGAAAAATATCTGTCTTCATAATGAGGTATTTTGATTTCTTTTCAATGTAGATTGTTTCATATTCTATGTTCACTTATTTTTTCATAAATAAGTAATTGAAATTACTTTGAAACAGGTGGGGTATATCATATTTTCAGATAAGGCTATAAAGCAGGACATTTTAAGTACATCTGAAATGGAAATCGGCACTTACTGTTCAGTGAAGTAAAACCCTATACATGTGTGGAAGGTTGCATCTCTGTAATCCTTTCCATTTGACCCCAGTTCCCTTTTTTCCCTTCCTGACATCCTGTATCAAATGAGAAATACTGTATACGTTGTGTTGCTGCGAGATAAATCAGTCAGTTTGTTTATTTTTTTCTTTATCGGGATTAAAAAGCCTCAACTATATTTGCACATTTGTCGGGTGGCAGTTTTGTGTTTTGCTGGCGAGATTTGGCATGAAATCTGCAAAGGCCACGTCTTTTGGATTAGCTTGTCACTCAGAGAGAAAGTTTCTGACAATGTGGGAGAGTTCAGGACAAAGCTTTTCTCTGATTAGAATGTAAAGAGGGAGGAAAATGGGTGTAGGGAGTTTGTGTGTGAGTGCACATGTTTCCCTCCATCTGCCTGTCGTCTCCCCACTTACCCCGTCTCTGTTATTCACTAACATTGCCATTTCTTTTCCTCTCTGCCTCTCTGAAGTCATGTCAAATAGCCTTGGAGGCAAAGGGCTTCTTCTCTTCTCTCTTTCCTTTTGAAATCTCAAATTCCTGAGTGACACTCTGCCGGCCCAAATAACAGACTTTCCAGTGCCACGAGTGACTCACAAGACAGGAACCATGTAAAATTGTTCGCATGTGAAGTTTGACATAATAGCTCCTTGCGGGATATGGGCATTTCAAATGAATTACCAATTTTTTGCTATGCTGTAGTCTATTATGTAGAATTCAAGAGAATCACTGCTGTTCACAGCACTGAGTGGCCTCTTTGTCTAACTTTAACCCAGTGTTGTTTGGATAATATGCTAACCTGCCAGATCCAAAGAAAATCTTGTGTGCTGCTCCAAAATCCACTCAAGTGACTTATTTGCTTTATGCCACATTTGAGCTACAAAACACGGGGTCAGTAAACTGCAGCTGGAGCAGAGAATTTAATTGGCATTAACACATTTGAAACAGTTTATGAATATTTACAGGTGTGTTTTCTTAGTGGCTAAATAACATGGACATATTTTAAACAATATAAATGCATAGCTTGTAAGTCAAAACACCATTTAGCTAGTATACTGTTCATCTTAATGAGATAGAAAATTTTCCTTTGAAGAATTCAATATCACAATACTCACAAATGTGTGCATTTTATAGGATTCCAGTAGATTGCATGTTATAGGAATGTTTTGCCCATTAATCAACAAGATGCCACTTAGTACGTCTGTATAATAGTGATTGCTTGATGTTAAATGTATCAGAGGAACAAAATAACTATATTTGATGACCAAACCAATAAATTCACCGCATGCTTGGTTTTCTGTCTTTGAAAATATGTTGAATGTGAATTGACATCAGTATTATCATCGATATGCTCTTTAGGCATTTTAGCTAATACAAATACAAAGAAACAATACAGTTTATAACTAATATTAATTTGACCTAATATTATCAGAGCTGATATCACAGATATATGAATATCAGCTGACACATTGATACAAGTTATTTCTCCCTGATATTGGTAATAGCATTGCCTCAAAAAATACTGTGTATAGTTACCAGATTCCATGAAAACATGACATTTTCATGATAATCAAATGATTTGCCAAATGAATCAGTAATATGGTAAGAAGAAATAATGTGTTCTTCTGTCCATCTTAATGTTTTCCTTTCATTGGTCTGCCTAAGGGACTTTTTTTCATTGGTACTCTGCCTAAAACTCTCAGTATCATGGAGTTGCCTCTTTCCTGGTGACATTGAGATTGGCGCTTTGTAGGTACCATTTAATGAAGATGCCAACTGAGGACCTGTGAGGCGTCTGTTTCTCAAACTAGAGACTCTGATGTGCTTGTCCTCCTACTCAAACAAAGAAAAAGATGACTTGAACAATGTCCTTTAATAAAAAAGCTTGATGTGTACAGCATTTGTTATTTATATACAATCTATGTTTGGTTTATAGCCTACTTGAGGTACTTCTGCTTCCCCCCAATAATAAAAAGAAAAGACCCAGCCATGACCTAAGCATGTGCCAGAGTTATCTATGGCAATACAGGGGTGGGTAACCTCCGGGCGTATACGGCCGCGAAACTGTTTGGTCTGGAACGCGAGGCAATCCATAAGTACACCCACAAAAAATGAATTCAGGAAAAATTATTTCAAATGTGCAATTAAATGCCCCCGGGGCGGGTGTCTGTCTTTCCGGGCCAAGATCAAGGTCATTGAACACAACATCAGTGTAACTGTCATCGCGTCGTGTCCTTAGTGATTGACAGGTGTCAACAACGAGAGGAGACTAGCGTTGGCTAAAACGGAACATGGCGACTAAGAAAAGAAAAGTTGGTGCGGAGTGTCGCTCTTTTCAGGATAAATGGACGAATGAATTCTTCTTTGCTGAAGTGAAAGGCAAGCCCCTGTGCTTGGTTTGTGGGGACGCGCTGGCGGTAATGAAAAAAGCAAACCTCGCGTGGATAAAGTTGACGGAGTTTGAGTGGCAAGCAAGCAGTTTTATAACGTGATGCAGGCTAGCTTTGTGGTGAGTGAGCTAATTGCTAAGAAGCTGAAACCTGAGGCAGACGGTGATAAACAGCCCTCAGATTTCATTTTCCGAGTGATTTAAAGTTTATATAGGAGATTTTAGAGGGCCGTATTTTTTAATATCACATCAGAATGAAATGATTTGAGGCAGGCATTATAAGGTTGTCTACTATCAATCTGAGGTGAAATTGTTGAGTGGAAACAGGGAGTTTTATTTAATAGCAAGACTGAATTCAGGGGGAATACAATTCAGATCTGTCATTTTTCGAGTGATTTAAAGCTGATATATGAGATTTTAGAGGTCTGATGTTTTTTTAGTTCACATCAGAATGTTCTGAAATGATTTGAGGTACATTATAAGGTTATCTAGTACTTAAACTACTAAACATCAGTGAATATAAAACCAACAGGAACAGATTATTAAACAAATTATTGGATTAAAACAATAAGATACATACTGAGATGGATAAAATAAAAATTGGCTGAAACATTAATTAATTGTCATGATATTTATGTCATTGCAATTAAGTTAAAAAGGCCATAAAAATATGTAGTGAGCTGCTTGACTTTAAAAAAAGTTTTCATGGCCCCTGAGGGATGGTATGAAAATTGAAATGGAACTCGATATATTTCCAAACTGTATGCTCAGTGGTTGTCCAGTGTTATTTGGTTCGCACCAGATTTTTTGCTGTTTTTTGAAAGGAGTAGTACACACAGTTGTATAAGAGCTTCAATTTCTTTGCATTTTCTCGCATGAAATATGCCTTCATTTGTCAGAACAAGAACAGACTGACAGATTCATGAGAAAGTTGTTTTTCTCCGGCCATTTTGAGAGTATAATCTAGCTCACGAACAAATGATATCCTCATACACAACTAGCTTCAATGTCACTACTCCTTTAAACAGCATGTATATTAGATTGTTTTAATTGTTTTAAATATTATCATATTGTATCTACTGATATTATTTTTAAATGTATATTTGGTTAATTTAAAAAAATTAATAAAAAATCACAATCAGTAGTTTTTTCCCATGACACACATTGGTTGACTTATAAGGCCACATTTCTTATTAACTGACTGAATATATACTAGAATGCTTTGATAATAGGCCATTGGTCACCTAATAGTTATTTTTGCAACCGTATGTCATAACGGAAATCTTTTCTGCTAGTTCAGTAGTTTATTGCTATCTAATCTCCAGTTGTTGGTGTTAGTAAGTTATGAATGGCTTTAAACTGTATGGATATTTGCAACTAGTGTTGTTGTGCAATGTTGGCTATATTACTTCAAGCCAATTCACACTTTTTTAGAATCCCACCAATTAACTACTAATTGTGTAGCTTAAATAAATATATACAAAAATCGCAGGATGGTAAGAGAGAGCAGGTTGTTTCTCAATGCAGGCATGCTTCTCTCCCCCTCGATAAATCCTTCAGTTAGCTTGGTGAGGATTAGGTCTGAAAAGTCTCTCATTTGCCTCCAAAGCTCTCAGGGATTCATTGGTGAATAAATCCAGCTTCTCCACTGCTTCCATCTGATTTTTAGTTTGGTATTTATTTTATTTTACATTGCAACCCATGTCAGATTCCTGCTCTTTTATACCCTGTGACTGACTCTATGATTAATTTCACTTTTGCTGCTGGGTGTTGCACACTAATTTAGAGATATATGAAAGAAATGGCACATTTGACTGGCTGTCAATTTTAATGCAAGTTTGTGCATTTTAGCTTTTTAGATTGTGTTTGCTCTTGAATTGGGTGAGAAAGGTTAGAGTAAAGAATATGTATACCTCTTTTTTATCCCAGACAGGTATCTAAGCCATTTTGCAACGGTGCATCACAAATACATAGAAAAAAGCTTTAGAGCATTTTCCCCTGGAAAAACGTTCACCACATTCCCATATGAATCACAATGTACATTGAATAGACTAGGCTCCCAGTGGAGCTGAAAGCCTGAGGCTATGTGGGATACACCCTAATGGAACACAGCTCTGGGATAAAGGTAATGGATGGTAAAGACTACTGGAAACTATCACTAGGATAAAAGGGACAAGCCTGGAGAGATGGAGTATATCCCAGCAAGTGGCTGACTGAAATCGTCTTTCTTCCCTAAGGCTAGATTTCACAACTATTCCCACTGTGAAACAATACTTGCTCAAAAGGAATATCTGTCAAGTAAGAGTCAACCTTGAAATGGTAGATTCAACAATTAGTTTGGGCTCTCCATTTCCTTTAGAATGTTCTCTTGAGGGATGAGGGATTAGAGATAAGGAGGTACAATACGAACTATGTCTTGAAATTGGAACCATTGTAAGTTGTCCTTGTTTTTTTGTTTCCTTGCTTTTAGGTAGAACACAATGTAAGGAGTTAATGTTTTTTTTTTTTTTCATTTATCTGCCTATCGAAGCAGTTGGGAATGTCTGAGGAGAATGCTATTACACACAAATTGAACCCAACTAAACCAACCAAACCAGACTATCCAAGAGATAAATTCTAGTGTTTGCTCTTCTATCTTTCCATGTTTCCTCCATGTTGTGTGAGAGGTAGACTATATTAAGCCGGGCTTTGACAAACACAGGGACCACAAAGAAAGAAATGAATAGAGACTATGATGAGGGATGAGTGGAGGCGAAGGTAGAGTCATGGCCAGTGATGATATGAACAACCTCTACTGTACATCAAACATCTTTTGATTCAGTGTGGGAGAGAGATATAGAGGAAGAAATTAAGGATGCACAATGAAAGAAAGGATGATGGCCTATGATGAGAGATGAGACAAGAAGAAAGGCAGAGTCATGGCCAGTGGTTATTTAAACAGCCACTACTCTACATCAGACAAACAGGGTTCCCAATGCTTCAGCTTGGCAAATGCTCTGCCATTCATGCAAGTCTTTCAGTCAGCTTGCTTGTATCTTTTTGCAGTTTTAGATACACCCCAAACTATCTACATTTTAGAGCGGTGTTAAGTTGTATTTTGATTGTTTCAATCAACTTGCCAGCTGAACTCAGATCAGGTCAGCTCAGGCAGCATGGATGCATCTTGAGACCATCTCTCAACTGAGGATGTATTGCTGCGACGTCTTTGGGGATTGCTGTTGTATGGTTTGTGTCCTAGCATAATGTGGAGGGGGACAACAGTGGAGCAAAAATAGGATAAAATACAGTATCTCCTGGTTACCATTGGTTAACCCTGTGGTTTTACTATAATCATTGCTGAAGCTCAAGACCCTTTAAATATGCTTTCATAATGGTCAATAATGGTACAGAATCCCTTTCAGGAACTTTGCGGGTGTGTTATGGGCGGGGTAGCGCCAACGTCTTGTTATTGGAAGGTCGCTGGTTCAATTCCCCTGGTCTGCATGTCAAAGTGTCTTTGGGCACGTTACTGATCCCCAAACAGCTCCTGCTGGTTGGTATCTTGCATGGCAGCCTCCACCATCATTGTATGTATGAATTACTGTAAGTTGCTTTTGACAAAAGATTCTGCTAAATGTAAATGGGAGATCTGGTGGAAATTTTACTTGACCCCAATGGTGTGTTTCAGATTTATAAATGGCTGCTACGATCATCTTGATGCGGAAAGCAACTGAGTATGTAGGCCTTCCAACACATGGGACTGAACCCCCAAAATGTTATTATGTTTTCAATAAATGATATGCTGCTGTGCCACAAAATGCATGCAGCTGTCTGAAATACAGCATCAGACAAACACAGTGAACCAGTGCAATGTAGAGTTATATTAAAATATCAGTGACCATGCTACAACTTAATATAGCGATGTCCCATGAAGACCCAGGCCCGGCAGTCACAAAAGCAGATCAAAATGCCAAGTTCTCCACAGGGATGCCATGCCAAGCTAGAGGCTGTTTTACATTCTTTGGCAGTGCCTCATCTTCCAACATAGGGGTTTCTAGAGTGGCAGGCGGTTGTACTTTTTATTTTCTCGCATTACAGATTGGCCTCTGCTGCTGTAGGCTAGCTTTTTTAAGTAAAGTGTCCTGCTGGAGCCTGATCTCTCCGACTCCCCCGCACTGTGTCATTAAGCCACAAAGAATTATGTGAAAGACAGTGTCTCTCAGCGGGGGATCCTATTTGACTGAAGCTTCCTATGTTACAGTATTCTGATTTAGGGTGCTCCACACTCCTATTGAGCATTTATTTAAGAGCCTAATATGTGTATTTGTAAAAACCATGTGGCTATTTGCAGGCTTTTAAGAGAGTCAACAGTGAAAAGACATCAGATTATATATTCAGAGGAGCAGACTTAATTTTGTTTTTCTGTCAAATCTCCAAAATCTCAAGCCTCATTCATGGTCTTTATTTAGATATTATCTTATGAAGATTTTGTTTGAAGATAAAATAGGACATTTAGTAAATAGGAACATCAAATGACCCTACTCTTTGTGTCTTTTATCTCTTTTTTCCATGCATTCCCTTTGGATCCTCCCCTGAAGCTGAAGAGTATGCTGTTGAAGGTAAGACCGGTGCTTTTCTCCTCAGGCCCTCTGATGGCTTCCCTTAATGCTGCCATGGATGCTGATGCTGGCTGCTTGATAATGCTGTGTGCCCTCCCTCTGGGGAGGAGCATTGTCATATTGGACTGCGGTTATAAGTGACTTCCAGGGGGCCTAAATTTCAGTTTCTGAATAAGCCAAAAGTGACAGATACAACCAAAACTATTACTATTTTCTGTATTTATTTTACCTTGTCTTTTTTTAATTTCTTTTTTTATTTTGATGGCTGTTTATCTGTCTATAAAGGCATATGGTTGATATATTCAATCAACCAAAAACAGGAAAAGTTGTGTAGGCCTTAAGTAAATGAACTAGTTAACAAGGTTTTGTTGAAGTTAAGAACATATGACGGGGTGGTTTTGAAATGCTGTCCTTCTGCTTTCCTCCCTGTCCTGGGTTAACGAAGGCTGCCCTGCCCTGAGGTGCCTCATTAACCCTTGGGCAAGCCACCTAACCAGGACTGTAGCAGATGTTATGGATAGATCAGCCTTAGCTTGTCTGTCTGTATGCTGCTGCCTGTCTTTACTTTGCACAGTTCAGGAAGATCTATACTCACTGGTTGATTGAGTCTGTTTGTCAGTCAAATCAAACCTACAGACACAAGCTTTTTGTTATATATATATATATATAATTTTGTCTAGGTTTGGGTGGGTGCGTGTGTTTGAATGTTTTGAAGTTGCATCTCTCCCTCGCTGATTTTGAGTTGATGGATTACCTATCACATGGCATGAGCCAGCAGGGGAAATCACTATGAAAAAACATCCTCTTGCTTGAGGTATTATTTAAAGCTGAAAACTTTAAGGCTGCATCTATTTCTTAGTATTTATACCAAACAACAGCTGTTTATCTTGCTGCATATTGGAAATATAAAAGCATAAGTAATAGTGTAATTCCATTGTTATCAGCTAACCCAGTGAACTCTATTTGAATTCTAGTTTGCCGTTTGGTATGTAGAATGTGTGTACTTGTCGACTGTTATAAGGGAAATGCTCCATGTTGAGGTAGAGAGTTGCTAATTCTGTGAAGAATTTTAGACTTGCTGTGATGAATCAGATCTCTTTAATACATGCAGCATGGAGAGAAGACCCACAGTGTTCTCTACAGTCTTCCTAATGTTTCTGACTTAAATACAGTTGATGTTTTATTGGACAGTACGTGTCATCCTAGCTACCATCTTGTTAACACCTGAGGCGAAGATAACTGCCCATCATATGACTTCCTGACCTGTTCTAACACTGACAACAATTCCCACACTGTTTAAAACAGACATTTCCTCAGTTTTGTTCTTACATGAGAGATGCAAGCCTCCGAGAGAGAGAGAGAGAGAGAGAGAGAGAGAGAGAGAGAGAGAGAGAGAGAGGAGAGCAGCCATTGGTTCATTTCCCGCAGGTGAACGAAG
>OMLP01013125.1:0-16134 GCA_900302685.1 Spondyliosoma cantharus | reverse complement strand
GAGAGAGAGAGAGAGAGAGAGAGAGAGAGAGAGAGAGAGAGAGAGAGAGCCCTAGCACCACTTCCATGTAGGACTGCTGGGGCCATTGATGGGGAAATATCAGGTGGAAGGTATGGAGCAGGAATGAATAGTGTAAATTGCGCAATTCTGTTTGACAGAGTAGCCCCTTCAGACTGATGTGGAGTGAGGAGCAGAATAGGATGATAAAAACGAAGTAATTAAATCTGTTTAAGTATAAGATCTGTGGAGGATAGGGAACTGCTGAGGGACCCAGGGGTCATCTGTTAACTTTCATCAAACTGTGGAATTGGAATCAGACCTTCACATGTTACCGTTCACATTACCGTGGGCCTACCAAATATAGTGATTCTGTTTTTTTTATTTTTGGGTATATTAAGGCAATGTCACTCAAGCCTAAGCTTTTAGCTCAGTTTTTGTATTTTTCTTACTTGCCTCCTACTTTCTTATTTGAAGTATGTTCTGCAAATATGTCTTTGCACTGGGCAAGGGCATGTGTTGTAGGCTAAGCTTCCTATCCATTATGTGGGCTCCCAGTAATTTGAGAGGGGAACACTTCTCCTTGTGCAGAGGTCTTGGTGTTTTCTCCTTACGCCGTAACTGTAATATGAAAGATTATGAAAACTTTGAACAGGCTATGAGTTTATTTTGATTTCAAATATATTTCATGGTCAGAATACAGTGTTTTATGCAAGTCTAAATACTAAAATGTATTTGTAACACCAATTTGTGCTCTCTAAAGCCACGATATTTAATTAAAACACAGAGTTGTATTCCCCGTTCCTACTGTGTTGTGTATCAAAAAGACAGCTCGATAGATGTATTAAATGGCTCATTGTCTCTGATCCAAACCCGCAGAATAGAACTTTATTTGTATTCCCCCTATTTTTAGAATTTCCCTGTGAACGTATTTGGTCTAATTAGTGTCTGTGACCATGTGTTCAAAGGTTGGTTGAGATTGATGGTGCAGAGAGAGGTTGAAAGCCCTGGAGAGGCCAGTGCCCCTGGAAGGTGGCTGGTGGCCCTCGGCTCTTACACTGTAGGCCCTCAATTGATGATCTGCCTGCGACACTGACCTGTTTTTACCAGCAAGCCAGCCACACCATCTGTGCACTGATAGCCAAGCATGTGTGTGATGTGTAGTTTCATGATGTAAGCAGAGGTTTACCTCATTGCATGGTGCAGTGGTGTTCCTGTGAAGGCTAATGAAGAAGTGGTGTGAGGTTTGATTTGCTGCTAGTAGGGCTGCAGCTACAATTAGTTTATTATTATTGATTAATCTTACCTACATGACATGATACATGATCAATCATTTAGTCTAAAAATGTATAGAAACTACAAAAAAAGGCTCATCACAATTTCCCAGAGCCAGAGGTGATACCCTCATATTGCTTCTTTTGTCCAACCAACAGTCCAAACCCAAAGACTCTTCGTGTAGTATCATAAATGACGAAGAACAAGAACTTATACATTTAAGGATCCAAAGGTGGAATGTGTTCTGCAAATGTTTACTTGGGAAATGACTGAAATGATTCTCTATTTTTAAAGTAGTTGTATTGATATTTTTCCTTTCAATCAGCCAATCAATCAATTTACTAATTGCTGCAGCTCTAGGAGCTATATCAGATGACTCGATTTAATGGGCGAATGCAAATTGCATGCCCTTGTGCAAGGCACCAAACACCTTAGTGCACCAAGTTGTGTTGCTGGTGCAGAGAGTGGTTGACAAAGACTGTAGTGGTATTGATGATATTTTTAGTTTGAGTATGTGTGATTGGGGGACTATCTCTGGCTAAGAAAATGCTACAACAAGAAAAAGTAATACATCGCTGAGACGGTAAAAATACAAGCTGTTCATTTACTGTTCTGATACTGAAGGGTAACCATTTTTAATTTTCCTTCAACTGATGATCAGACAGACCATGACCGTGAACACGGCTGAGAGAAAAATGGCTCATACACAATTGGACAGTAACAGATCAAGCCTAAGCCTGGTCAAAGTGGCTGGCCTCTGAGACTGCCTGATAGATTTAGTGACCTGGTGCTTTGTTTGGGTGAGGAATGTACTGAGCTACCCATGCTGATCTTAATCCATCTGATCAAGGCTAATGATCTTTTCTCTATGAGCCACGCAGGGCAATAACAATTGTTTTTTCCTTCCCCTGCGTAAAAATAATGGGGTTTGATTTTGGCTAGAGATACAGGATTATAGATTTGAGTGGGGCCTGTAGTTATAAGAGATTACTTTGGATCATCCAAACCAGATTATGGATTTTATTCTTATTCACTCAGGAGAAATAAAACAAGATCATAGACCAAAAACTTGAATGTTTTTTAAATGCGTGCATCAACGCAAAAGAAGGAGAAAACACAGACTAAAGCAACCTAATTGCACTGATGTTATTGTGGTATTAACCTAGATTTGTTTGTTTCTGGAACAAATGGTGCTCGTACACAATCTTTTATTCAAATGTAACTGTTGTCGTTATTTTGAATATCACTGGCTATAAGGCAGGCCACATGGGTGATGAAAACTATTTTGATCTTGCCAGAAAATTATACATTGCAGTAGCAATTGACAATGATAGCCATTTATTTATATAACAGCATAGCATAACAACACTTTTGTCCATTCTTTCCAATCAATAAAGCTTAACTGTGCATTTTTCATTGAACGCACAAGACATTTGCAGTGTTCAAACACAGCAATCGATCGTGGAAGATTGCTGGCTAGCTTTTTACTCACAAGCATTTGAAAGAATAGTCTGCATATAAACAAACAAACATATGCACACAGTAACCTCACTGTAAGGGAAAATTGACCAAGGATTGGAAGGCTGGAACGGAACTGAATGGTGTCTTTCTTCAGCTCTGAAATTGCTCAAGAGCCTTTGGACAGTAGGATGCCTTGATGTTGCCTCTGCCTGCCCGTCCTCTGCCAGATGTTGCAGTGAGATTAAGCCTCCTCAGGTCCTGGAGGATCCAAAGTCTAGCCATGCCTGTTCTCACACAACGTTAATTTCACCCCACTCAGCTCTCACTCTTTTCTCTTTTTCTCTTTTTCTGCTTTGCGATAACAAAGTCTAAAGGGATAGAGTGGGCGTCCACTTGTGAGCAACTCCAGATGCTTCAGTGTCAGCATGCGTGGCCACAGGCAATACTGTTTGCTGTGATGGAGAGAAAAATGGATTGTACAATGCATGGCCTGGAGCTCTGGTAGTGTTTAGTGTTTGTGTGCTTGTATGTGTGTGTGAAGAAGAGCATTAGGTGTGCCAGATTTTGTTGGTCTGCTTGAAGGTTTTTTCTTTTTTTCTTTTTTTTGCATTTTCAGACTAGTTCAGTGCTGTAAAACTTTTAAATGACTTCCAGCGAAAGCCTCTATCTATCTCTTCTATACGTAATATATTAGTTTAGGGAACAATTTGACCAAGCATTAATTGTTCCCTAAACAAGCTGGATATTTTTGACTAATTTTTTTATTGTGAATAGCTGAAAGGTTGAAAGGTTGCAGCAGCCTTAATATGCCTTGAACTGACAGACGAACATCATTGTTTTTAGCAAACTAAATTCTTCATCACCGTTTTGAAATCAACTCATCTTTGGTTGACTGTGTACTCTCTTTCTACCATACACAAGTTGTAACTGCAGCACTTCTACTGTATTACATAGCACGCAAGGAGCTTTGGAAGGGGATTGCAACACTTTCTTCAAAGTACTCCTCTGTACTGAAAAGAAAAATTGTTGTGCACGTCTGTGCCTCTATTGCTTTTGAAATCGGGAAAAAAAGACAAAGTCTTTTAAGCATTTCCCAATGGACTTTGGGGTTATGGGGTATTTGGAGTTTATATTGCTTCGTCTCTCGTTTGGTTGTCTTCACCATTAATTTATGCCCCGTCAGGGATATGGTTTTAGTAATCCCCCACTCTTTCCAATCCCTGTGCAGCTATCACTCTATGTTTGTTTTCTCTCTTTCCCTGGCCTTATCCTTACACCTTTCTTGTAGCTTTATCCCTGTCTCATCAATCTCCCATTTTGTTTTGAGTTCTTGCTACCTGTTCTCTCAACCCATTTTCCTTTCTTTCCCCTCTACCATTTCCCACTCCATTTTCCGCTCCTCTTTTCTTTGTTATGACCACCTTCTTCAATGTTTTGGTAGATAAATGTATAGGTTGTAGCTAAGAGGCTTATTGGCAAAATCCCTCTATAGGAAGCTGTGAAATGCCGCTTACTGGGTTATTGAAGGTTATATAGAGTGAACAGGCGAAGAGAATTCGAAGAAAAATGAAGTGGCGCAAGGTTTAATTACTGTTGCCCGCACTGTGGCATTTTGGCTCACTTGTTTTATTCATTCATTTATTTGCTCACATATTAGAATATCTTCCAAAGAGTCCAAGCACCTATTGTAAGTCACAAACAAAGCTTTGACCTTGTTCTTTAGAGGCTCTTAACGGTTGACACTAGGATGACAATAGGTGAAGGTCAATATAATAATTATTACCTCAGTAATTTCTGTCCTTTTTGAATCTCCAATATTAGTCATTTCCACAGACTGCCTTAAAAGCGACTAGCTAGGATAGTAAACATTTTAAAAATACAAATAAAATAAATGAGAATAACCTCCAGCAACATAAAAGATTTCTACACTGATCAGCCAGAACATTAAAGCCACTGTCAGGTGAGGTGAGTAAAGTTGATCATCCTGTAACAGTCAAATGTGTCCTGGTATTAACATGGATGCCACTTGACACACACCACCCACCCAAACACCGTTGTAGGTGTATAAGTACATTCAGTAATGGCAACAACGCTCTCTGATGGCAGTGGTCCACCATCAAGACAATGTCCCCTTCCACACTGCAAAAACTGCTCAGGAATGGCCCAATGACAAAGAGCTCAAATTGTTGGCCCGCCCTCCGAAGTTCCCATATCCCAATCTGATTGAGCATCTGTAGGATGCTCGATTGGAATGGAGTCTGGGGAACAGGTAGGCCAGATTGACACTTAAAGCCCTTTGTCAAATTTGGGGCCATTCCTGAGCAATTGTTGTGTTGTGGGGCACGGTGTATAGTCCTGCCTGGGTGGGCCCCTGTCATTGGGGAGTGCCTCATTGTCATGAGCAGATACATTGGGTCTGCAACGCTATTGAGGTGAATGGTGCGTGCAAAGTGGAATCCACATGAATGCCAAGACCCAAGTTTTCCCTGTAGAACGTGGGATTGTGACAAGATGATTCATGTTATTTACTCCACCTGTCAGTGGTTTTAATGTTCAGGCTGATGGGTGTATGATTAAATTCTTGGCTATTTTCAACCTTTCTTCGCTCTTGCAATCATGAGGGTGATGCTTTTGCAATTGATGATGGAAATCTTGCAACTCTTGGCCATGTGGCTTGTGCTGAGAATCTGTTCCAGATAAAGCTAAGGCACATATCATTAAACACAATCAAAGAGAGACTTCAAAATACAGCATGAATGAATAGGTTTTGAGAAGTATACTACGCATGATTTTATGATGCATGTGTGTGAGATTTAGTATGTAGAAGTTGATACATTCCCAATTTTCACCCTTTGTCTCTTTCATATACATTTGTCCATTACTCAAATCAAGTGTCATCACTTCATTCTTTTGTTCCTATCCCATCTCAACCTACCATTATTTCCAGAGTGTTGGAACACTCCCGTTGTGTGTGTACCTGCAGACTTTTCTGAATTCAATTATGCCATGAAATGCCACTGACTGCAAACCTAGGAGTCCTTGCTGGCCAGGTGACACTGCGAGAGATTGCATTTGGGCAGAGCCCGTTGAAAAGTCCATCTCCTGCCCGACCCCAGCCGACAGCCAGTGCTAAGAAAATAGAAGCACTCACACTCATTCTCACTTCCATCTGGCTGCTAAGCCAAAAGGTTGTGGAAAGTGGTTACTGCCACATTTTTCTTTGTCGTAGATGTAAGCATGTGTTTTTTTAGGGGGTTTTTTTGTGTGTAAATGTGTTCCTCACAAGTAAGACCTGGAGGTTATTTCGTATGTGTTTGCATCGCTGACAAATGTGTGTTTTCCCATCACTTGAGCTGATCTAAGGCCCTCTGATGTCTAATACCACGCTGTCGTACAGATTCAGTCTCCCTGCCTGAGTCTCTTTCTCAATCCAGAGCAAACAGGTTCTCCACTCATTCACCAGGTGAACGTTTGTTCTGACTGTCTTGGTGGAGTCTGGCCTTTATTTGTTGTCCAACATTCATTTAGCAGGTCTACAACTATGTATGAAGGGCTGTCGGTGGCACTGAGGCAGTGCAGAGAGAAATGGTCTGGTAAAATTGAGATCAATACGCCAGCGAGATGAATGAGTGACCAATAAAAGAAGGGAAATTGGGAATAGAGCTATTCTCTCTTTATCCCTCCCTCAATTTCATAATGGGAAAATAGTAACACTTGAGTGAGCTTGTTTTGCCACCGAGGACCTCCCCCGCTTGAATGTAAAATGATATTCTTTTGGGATTCAAGTAGGGTACATTAGAGAATGTATTTTTCGTCTGTTCCACCTTTTTGTTTTTCCCTCTCTTATCACTTTGTTATCTTTTTGTCTTCTTTTATAATCACCGGCTTGTGCTTCCTGCATGTTTTATTTTCTAGCACTTTCTATTTCTTAGCATTTCCGTGATTCACCTTTTTAAGATTATTCTTTTTTTCACCTTCAGTGAGGTGAAAATAATTGTCATTATTTTCCCCTTAAACTAGCTTAAACAAGAACCAGTTAATGTTTTTCTCTATTAACGCACACTGTGATTACTAGGTTTCAGTTGAATTATTTATGGCCCCTCTGTCTGGATAAAAAATAGTACAGTGTTTTGATTTGAAAGCTATTCCTTTAACCCAAGTTCAAGCCTTTCGTTAGCACTTGAGGGATGCTGCTGAAATGTTGTTTAGTGAGACATCTACCAGCTGGGGGACAGCTGCACTGTAGGTGATCCTGGCATAGACCTTCCTGTGGATGAGCATGATATACTGTACGCACAAAATGATTTACCCTCAACTTCTTTTCATCAATGCCTTAAATACATTGTACACATACCAATGATTGCAATTTTTATTTTCATTGATTGAAACATTGTAATCAAAATGTGGCATACAGTGCATTGTTGTGTTTCTCAGACCTGTGGTGTGAAACAAATATATATATTGATTTATTTACCACACTGTCCACATTAGAATGCAGTTTTTTAAATGTTTATTTCTCATGATTCTATCCTACGTTACTAGGACAAGTGGCCTTTTTTTAACAAAAAGAACTCTCTGTAATGCTATAAAATGACAAACATCATACCAAACCTGTCAGTCCAAAAATTGGCATCCTTTTAGAACACCTACATGGAGATTTGTAAGCTTTTGGTAATAATGGTATTGCAGGGGCTAAAGGCACTCGACTGACAAGCAAAATTAAATCATTTAAACTCGATTAAAAAAAAAAAAAAAAAAGAAAAATTGTGAAAAGAGTCACATCATCTAAATCCCCCAAATATCTTTAGGCTGAAGCTGACACATTGAGTTAAGAATTCAGATGTATGTTTGTCTCATTAATTCTGTTTTATTTGCATTGGAGAAAAATATTTTTCTCTCTTCTTCTGTTTCATAGGTGGATTAAAAAATGCTGTGGACACAAGCCCGTGATTTAGTGTTCTCAGACTCAAGCCAAGATTTAAGTCTAACTTTCAACTACAGCAAGAGCTCCAAACTCAAACGTGCAGAGTCTAAGCTTTAGTCAGAATCTGCTGGATTAGGACCAAGCCTTTTAGAGTTTATTCAATCCAAGAAAATCACTTCAGAGATGTTTGCTCAGATCCAATTTTAGAATAAAGATATCAATCTGTGTCAGTTTGAATAGTTTGTTGTGTTTTTGTCAACTTATACATAATAATACAGTACAGAAATGAGTCAGCAATAAATCCCCATCAGCGATTTGGATTTTTGACATGGATACAGAGAGATTTATTTTGCTAACAATTTTCCAAAACCCAACCAAATAATTTAAGCTAGTTTTTAGTCTGAAAGCCACTATTTGCAGTCTGTGGAGGCCACTTACACACTCACATACTACCAAAGTTGTCACTTGAGCAAACAATGCCTTTCTTCATTTATCATCTGCTTATTTTTGTATGGCTAATTTTTTGAGGCATTTATTAAAAGTTTTTGCAAAAATGTTTCCATCAGTGTTAGGGTTAGGATTTATTTTTGCATCAAAGCTCTAACTCTCCGTCTGCTCCATTGTGAACAGGTGCAAAGTCTGTGTTTTAAAAGTTTGTAGTATGCTTTAATCAGCATGTTTTTAGCTTCGTGGAGTTGGATAAATTAGCTAGATCAGGAGTTCATAAAACCCAGCTTTTTGTGGCCTCTTGCGTGCAGCTGCCGGGCTAGTTTATGATAAACAAAATAGTAATTTCTGTGAAAAATAAATAGTTGAACTGTCCCATGTAAAACCTCCCTGCCAACAGGGCTGCCCATTTTTTCTTTTGTTTTCTTTTTTTCACTGCACTGTCAGTGCAGCCTAACCACTATGATGAGTTGTTATATGAAACACCATAAATTTGTTCAGCAGCTGGCACAAAGCGTCACTCCCTACAGCTCTTATTTATTTATCTGTCGCCTCTCCAATTCTCTGAGGGCCAGAGAGGAGGAGCTTTGATGTCATGGACCCTCAGAGCTCCCTTAGCGGGCTGGCGAAGGCCTGCCCTGTATGCTGTCTTAGCATGCAATCGTGAGAGGTGAGATTAGGGTCAAGGAGCAAAGGAAAGGACTAAAAATTGTGGAAGAAATAGGTACATGAGCATAGGAACACATGGGATAAGGTAGAGTGGGAAAGAGGATGGGGAAATCTCAAGAGCTGAGGCGTCAAACCAGCAGGCTGTTTCAGTGCAAGGACACATGGCCTAAATACTTCACTAGGATTCATTGTTAATGACAGTTCAGCAAGGCCAGGGTTTCATTTTGTCAACTAAGTGAGCATCATTCACACAGTGTTATTATACACCATGTGACCATTCAGTGTGTCTGTGTGATACAGCATTAGCAAAGATGTACAACAGCCCCAAAGCTTTTGGCTTTGAACATAAGATGGATGATCTCACCAACTACTAGCTCATGCAGAATACGTCCCGTGTTGCTTTGGACGTTACAAAAGTTTATTAAAATGTATTCACTTCTATGTTCTTTTGGCCCACTTTTACTCTGCATTTGGCAACATTTCTATTTGAAATTCAGACTCTGGCTCCTTGTGTCAACAGAGTGTCAGGGAGTTTTATATTCAGGATTGTCATCAGTCCTGCAAAATGAACATATAGAAAGCAAGTGGTGTACCAGTCCTGTGCCACAGGTGGCCACTAAGCTTGTTCTTCAGATTGGGTCTTTAAATCTATCCTAGCAATCTGATTTCTGCAGGTTTCACCAGGAAGCTCAAAGAAAGACAACCATTTCTTTTCATAGCTTGACAGTTGGCAATGAATGAAACTGATCCAATCTCCAAGAATCCCTTTTTCCTCCTTTTGCTCTGTCTTCTGTAGTTGACTGAGACAGACAGGTAAACATGGGTATACCTGTGGAGAATCCAGAGTATATCCACATCACTCTCTGAGTATGTGAAATCCGTGTTTGTGCACATCTCAGTGAGTGTATATATGTGTGCGTGAATGTGCAGGGTTCCAGATTAAGCTGTCACACAGACTGTGAGTGGTCCCAGACAGGCTGATCAATGTGGGGCCAGCTTGCAGATAATGAAGTGGTTAGGTCTCCCCTGATGCCTTTAATTGAACAAGTGTCGCTGGCTTGGCCCATCTGGACGGAAAGCATTCTGGGAATTGGGTGTTCTCATGTGGACCGTGGTCTGAATGACTGGTAAGGGAGAGTAACTTTGGAGCCATGTGACCCATGAGTGGCTCAGGAGAGAAAGCGCTAACATGAGGGAGGATAAACTAGCAACATTAATCTTTTAGCTTAATGTGCACCAAAGTGTACTGTACACCTGTTTGTGCATGAGTGTGTGATCCTTCTCGAAGGAATTATGTTGTGCACTGTTATAGTAAACATTGTATTTAACAGTCCAGTTCTTAATTTAGCATTTGCCAGTTTAGTGAGGCTTTCCTCACGACACCCCTGCTTTTTGTCTGTGTTCAAAAATCTTACATGAGCAGAGGGAGGGGGGGTAAGTTTTTTCTATTAATTTTTAAGTCAATATTGTTTGATTTAATCTGAAGAAGTTTTAGCCAATTCTATCCTGTTTTCGTGTGTGCATTCTGTCCATATCTCAGGCTCTGTGTCAGAACCATAACTTCAAGTAGAAGGAAGTCTCTGAATGTGCAATGGCCCTAGTTCCCTCAATATAAAAGAGAAGTGTGTGAAAGCACATTTATTTACATCCCGGGAGACTAAAGGCATAACCATAAACTGCCTAAGGGTATTTCTTCTGCATGCAGAGAGAATTTATTACAATCGAGGAATTCATTTTTGTGTATGTGTTTTACAGTTTAATTCTTTATCACTGTCAAAGGTCCTATTGTGATATGTGCAGACGCTGGAGAGTGCAAGCTGAACAATTCAGCGCCTTAAGCGAGTGGCCCAGTTGAATAAGATAAGGTCAGAACTCCACTCCTGATTTAGAGGATACAGAGCAGCTCCCATCTGGACACTGACAAGAGCGGCCTCCCTCCTCTCTCTCAGCGAAGTCAATGAAGAGACCTTCTACCTGCCTTGTTCGCTGTTTCTGCTCTCCGTCAGACAGAGACCCTATACACTATTCATAAACTTGGGCAGAGGGTTGTCTGACCTTTTTGCTGAAATGTTAGGGCAAATTAGTTGTCAGTACTGAACGCGGCAACCATGCTAAGCCCCAGCTCCAGAACCATACACCTCGACCCTCCTTCCCTTTTTCACCTTTCACAGGATACCTGCCCTTTCCACTGTCTTTACTCACACCACCACCACAACATGGACAGACATTCTTGTCTTTGTTAAAGTCACTGACATCTGATTACAGAGTAAAGCAGGCAGACGTGATGTTAAGTATTTCGAACCACAATATTCATGCATAGTCTAGCGACAAAGAAGCAAGTGACTCATGCACTTGCACAGGCCTACTCTGCGACCATTCTTGCTTAACGCTTTTCCTCCCAGGTAAACTGTAGATTAGTCTTTTCAATCAGAACTGATTTTGAAAAGAAAAAAAAAAAACTACTACTGTGCATTATTCATTAATCATTACCCCAATTCAGTCTATACATCACAAATCCTCGAATTACTATCACCCACTTTTACGCTGAATACAGAACAGCTTATAATGAGCCCAAACGCAAGCAGCACCCTTTTAAAGCAGAGTAAACATCAAGCTTGCTGAGCCGCTGGCCCCCAGAGTCTACAGTTATTCATTATGTTACGTAATGGATTTTTTAAATAAACACCACTGTATTCAGCAAGCAATAGTTATTCCTGCATAGTAATTAGCTACTCGAGACTGATTTTTTTGTCTGTTACTGCTGGTTCAAAACACAGGACTAAGGTGAAACTTTGGGGTTACTACTTAGGAGCTTTCCATACTGCACTAGGGAGCCACTCAGATCTGATCAATCAGCGCAGATGCAGTCAGGGTTTTTTTCCCCCCTTTGTTTCTTGTGATTGAAAAAACCCTTATTCGCTCTATTTCTTTTTTATTTCCCCTACCTGAACTTGATCTGATCTCGTGGTGGAGGGGTAAAACTCATCCCCTCTCCCCATAGACCCCTTGCCTTTACTTTCTGACCTTAGCCTGACACTGATCCTGTCTTTTGAAGACAAGCAAAGATCAAGTATGGATCAAGGGGTTAGTTGCTCTGGTGATACAGATTTTTTTTTTCTCTACCCTGTCTGTGGCTAGTGTTTGTCGGTGCTCTGTGGGTCGATGAGTCCTGCATGCTAAACTTGTGCAGTAATTGGGCCTATGCCTGTTTGCAGCTGGCTCCAGCTCATCATTCAGCTTGAAAGGAAATCCATGGCAGGGCGATAAACATATTGCTAAATAAGGGGATTGTAAGCCTGTGAGTGTCATTGTGTCCAGTGCTGTGTACACAGGATGACAGCACTGCATGCAGACAAATGCACACACAACTGTCATCTGAGGTCAGCTTTTTCAACACTGTGGCCACCTGTAGCAGTTTTATGCATCAGTAAAGAACAGTTTATACACTGTGGTATGGCAGCGGATACTTCTGTATCTTTTGCCAGATGGCAGCAGGGTGAACAAACTGTGGTTAGGGTGGGTGTATTATTTTACTATCCTTTTGGCTCGGTGCGGACATTTGACTTCACTGATGTCACTGACGCTCTGTGGATGGGTACCATTGAGTACTGCAAGTTAGAGCCTTTTCTGCACGTTTTTTGCCAGGGTGGTGATGTGTGAGGACCAGGATAAGTTCTCATCGTTGGTAATTCCAAGGAAACTAAAACTGTTAGACAACTGTTACAACAATCAGCTCCTTGGTTTTGTTTACATTGAGTAAGTAAGTACAGTAAGTTGTTAGATTATTAGCCTCGGCCTTACCACCCAACAGCTTTGTAACGTTTTTTGTGTGGTGTTAGCAAGCTAATCTCTAAGTGATAATGAAAGTTACTCACAGTTGCCAAGCAAATTATTTTCAGCAATTTAACCAGAGTATTTTTTCATGTTAGATATTGCTATCTTCAGGGCCTGTCTATCAAGTAAATTTACACACAACAGCAACACACACATATGCCAACAATGATCCCAGCTCAAGACGGCTTTGCATAACAACAAAGCTAACCTTAGCTCACTGGATCCCAAAGTGGTGGGTGCAACCCCTAGGGGAGGCTTGGAGTTATGACACGGTGAGGCTAAATGAATGAGGCACAGTTCTGCACCACTAGAAAAAGCATGGACAAGTTCGTGACAGGCCTCCCTTGCAAACGTGAAGCAGGCGATGAATTCATGCCAAAAACAAAGAGAAGAAAATATGACGAGGCATATCTCTGCTACACCAATACAATGCTGGGTAATGAAGAGAGACCACAGTGTGTTGCATGTCTCAAAATATATTTGCTTCAGGCAGGATGAAGCAAAACAAGTCAAGACGCATTACACATCCTGAACACAAAGAGAAACCAGTGATTTCTTCAAAATAAAAAATAAATTAACTAATAAAAATAATGTTAAAAAAAAACAAAACAAAAACTGTCACTTCACTGCTCAGTGTGAAAAGCCCTGTAAACACTATAGGTGAGGGATGAATGCTTACTTCTGCTATTGACATGATATCAACTACGATTGATGAAGTGACAGCCAACAAACTAAAAGCTACTCCTCTGTTAATCAATACTGTTGGCAACAAGAGACTTGTATTTGTGGGTGGAGGCTTGGAAATATTATTATCTACGAAAGGGGGGCCCTAACTTAACTTGCGCTGCAGTGTAAACACACATTTTGCAGTGGGTTGGTTGGGACCCAAAATGTACGTGCACAAGCGCTGAAAAAGTGAGTTTTTCTCAATATGTCCACTTTAATTATGTCCATATCCATGTTCAAGTTGCTCATCATGGTAATCAGATTTACCTGCCTGCCAAGCAGTTACAGTCACCATATAACATCCCACTTGCCCTTAGTGTTTGCTGAAGGCTATGATTAAGTGCCATGATGGAAAGCATCAACATCCATTTCATCCATATTTGATGAGTGAATGTCTCTCTCCCATTACACACAACGGGGGGAAGCTGTAATCAACAGTCACACACACTGTGAATAATTGTTTATCCAGATAATGGCTGTGTTTATGCAAGCACAGAAAAAAGGTTGATTTCTTGCCCCAGTGTTTTTTTTTTGCTTTCTATGACAAAGAGAACTCTGATTAGGTAATAACATGACTGATTTCCTGTCGTTTTTATTGTTTGGCTTGTTCAGGCTGCTGATCTTAATAATTTCTTAATAATTTCATTAGCCCCCTTCACATATCCAGGACAACAGCCCCAGAAATAAATTATCAAAAAAGAGGCTGGAATTCTTTCATTTGATCACACCAAAGATGTGGTCTAATAACTGATCAAATGTCTATAATACTCACACGTGGACTCAGCACAGGGGTAGATCATGACTGAACTAAGCTGTGTTATGCTCAATTTCAGAGTCACCCTGTAAACCTTAGATTTTCATGAGCTAGACCCCATTTCTGCAGGGCAACACCACATTAAAGAGAATGTGGCTCCACAAATGAGGTCAGCAGAGCGGGCTGTTACATTAAGGGCATAGGAATCATACTGTCTGACTACAACCTATTACAAATGGCACATAAAGATTAGCATATAGAAATTGAGACTGATTCTTATAAATAGTAGATAAGGACAGGTCACATTGGCACTCGTTTTTTTTTACAGCACGCCTAGCTAAAACTAATGAACTAATGTATCAGTCCTGCAATGAATCCTACTGTCATTGAGATTATGTTGTTTTATTCAGTTTTTCATGAAACTATTTCAGAAAGGCGATGATTCAACTGTGTGATCATTTCGGAGTATGTAGCTGGTGGTGCTGTTGAACTGTATCACAATATCCTTAGGGGTGTTTCTGTTTATTAAGCTTATACTTTCATTGATATAAAGAAGGTGGACAAAATAAAATCTGGCAAAAGAAACACTTGTCAATGTGAGCGTAGTCCATAGTCTGATACTTGTAATAACATAGCAGCACATGTAAGTTATCAGGCACATTGAAATAACAGATGTAGTTTTCTGACTTCGGCATACCTTTCAAACCTTACCTTTCACAAGGTAATTAATTAGGCAACTAGGGTCTAATTAATTAGAAGGGCCTAATCTTCTCCTGAAATTAACATCAGGCAACCTAGAATTGCTGGAAATATAGAAGCTCTTGCTCTATGTTACAGAGTGGCCATCCCATATTGACAAAGGTGCATTTTTATTTCAAGATAAAAGCTTTCAAGACATAACTTTGTTGTGATGTGAAGTTTTTGTATGTAGTTATCACAAATGTGGTGGGGGCACCACATTGCACAAAATACAATTTCCTACATGATGTTGCTTCTTAATCAGTTTGCTCTTGAATGTTTCTATTTTGGTTGGTTGATTTATTGGGTCATGTTTGTGATTACAGCAGTTGAAATACAAGCAAAGTTCAAATTCTAACGTTCATCTTTGTTGGTCTCTGTCATCTTCAACCAAAAGTGTTCCATTGTTGTGACAATTTCATCCCCCCAGAAAGAACCATTGTCCAGTCAATGCTTTTGTCCTCCCCTCTAACCCTGATTATTAAAACCAAATGACATTTTACACACCCTGTACACATTTCATACAATTTTCTTGACAGAACCTTCCCCCACAACATAATTTGTCATTCTTCTTTTGCTCTTTCCCCCTATTCTCTCATACTTCTGTCACTGTCTGCCACTGTTTAAGAGGCACTAGCAGCCTGACTGATGCAGGTCCAACCAATGTATGACAGGCAGACACATGCCCACTCTGGGCCTCCTGCCCTTCAGGCCCTCATCTTGCCAACCTGTTTTCATCTCCAGCAGCCAGGCAGGTGGATAAAATGAATGATCACAACGGAGTTATTCTTTTCAATGCTTGGCCTGGTGGTTGTTTAGACGTTTTCTTCACATATACTTGGCCTTGAAACCATTTCCTGGGAAATTAATATTTGGCATCGACATCTCTTTCCATAGGTATAACCAAAGACCCACAGAGTGAGTTCTGCGTCAGCAATATCATGGTTCTTCATTCTACTGTGTCTTAGCAAACAATTTGTGTGTGGATACAAATTCCCAATGCTTCAAACTCTCTGGACACTAGCTAAGGGCGAGGGGGTATGAAGTTGAACTTGGGAGGTTTGACTAGTAGGACAAAAATTCTTCCCTATATTGGAAATTAAGTTGATCTAAGGCACTGTTTTCAAGCTTTTAGCACCACGTTCACACTCTGGGGAGAGATTAAAATTGAGGGGGTTCTAGATACTCATTTAAAATTGGCTGTATCTCATCTCACTGCTTCCCCAACATCTCTTTAATGAGTGATATAAAAAGTTGATTGAAAGCAGAAATAACATTTCCAAAATGCAGACTAAGAAAAACAAAAATA
>OMLP01013124.1:0-16230 GCA_900302685.1 Spondyliosoma cantharus | reverse complement strand
GAGCCTCATATAAGAAACAATACTAAAACCAAAAGCCGGAAAAGTCACATAGATATCGCGTATTGTTGCCGGAAGACAGTAGCGTTCCACCTTAACTGTTGTCCATGTTACGTTGCATTCAGGGATCGATACTTCTCGGCTGCCATGACGGCTGCAACCAGAACAAGCATATGCTAACGTGAGTTGTCCAAAAACTTTTTTTTTAGTAAACTCTGTGTACACAAACAATGTTCTCAATGCTCGTGTTCATGTGTAGAGACCCTGGTGATGCTACGAGCAAAGTTTCATGTTGTGTCGAGCCTTCTTAGTGTTTTAAAAATAGCGATTTTGATGCTATCGCTAATTTGCCCCTTACACTCCCATTTAAGATGAGTTTGACCCGAAAACGAAAATACGGTACATCTCAAAAGTGACTCTTTCGTCGTAATTATGCTTTTACACGAAGGTTTGACTCGTATAATTCACAAAAAAAAAGCCTAGGTTGCATTTTGCCGCGAGTTTTACTTTAACATAGCAAACAGGAGTAAAATAAAAAGTTCACACAACAACACAACAAACATGGCTTTCAAACGGTTACTATCAGGGAGAGAAGTGCAGAGCAGGGGGAGAATATTTTGAGAAGCCTTGTTGAAATTAAAGTTGACAACAGTGAGTCATGTTCAAGTGCTAGTGGCTGCTGAAGTGTCCACAACACCTGTTAACTTCACCAGAAAACACATCACAACAGTACAGTCAGCTGAGGAGAGTAGACCTGCACTACAGTATTTTTACATCGCTCATAACGGTGGAATTTAGAGAGTCTCGTATTTTATAGGGTGGTACACAATTTAAAAAGTTTAAGAAAAACAGTCCTACAATAATCAATAAAAACAAAACAGATCAAGTCTTTAGGAAAGTTCCAAAAGAGTTTCAAGGGTTGAGAGTCCACAACAGAAGCTGTAATTAAATTGAGCAACACTGAGTGACGTCAAGCTCTGCAGCGATGATGCAGAGAGTCGAGGCTCCAGCGGGATCATGGGAAGTGGGAGCTGAGCGCTCAGCTGGCTCGGCCTTGGACTTGGCAGCAGATGGTCTCCCTCTCAGTCAGGCGTCAGCTGTTCACATGAGCACGGGTCAGACTCAGAACCTCACCGGGAGCTCACAGAGGGATCCACGGAGTCACACAGAGTCCCGACAAACTCCTGACAGCTTGCTTACTGGAAGTTGGCAAACTACAACCGAAGATACTTTTTTGTTTCGCTGTTCAAGCTCACTTTTGAAAAAAAAATGGCTAATTCCAGGTAGGATACAGCAACATTATTCTTTTCTTTCATGCTTTCATGTTGTCAGAGATGTGTCGTTATTATGATGATATTTTGATATCTTGTAGAGGCTGATAGAGCCGCTTATTGCAGAAGTTAAAGTTGAAGGAATGACATTTTTCATGAAGTGGGATTTCACATAAACATATCAAACTAATAAAAAGTGAGTTATTCCAGCAGCCTTTCATCCTCTACAGAGCTTTAACCTTTATTTTACCGGGGTCCTGTTAGAAAGTGTAAGTGTCTCTGTGTTTTACACTCACGTTTGCGAGAGGACTTGAGCAGACAGGAGGACTCACCTGCCAAAGCTCCTCTAATTCCATTTGCTGACTGCAGGATCGGCCTGAACAGCTTATAAGGTGCTCACAGTAATGCACACTGTTGTTAGACAGCTGCACTCTGAGCCAACGTACGACGAGCGTGTAAAAATTTGTTTGAGGTGGATTTTTAGTCTCCTCGAGTTTAAAGAATAAACTGTTTATATTGATTTATTTCATTCAAAGCTTTTGCCAGTGGTGGAATGTAACTAAGTACATTAAGTAAGTATTTGTATTGATCAAGTGAATACTTTTAAGAGGAGCCTCCATTTTCTGCCACGTTGTTCTTCTCGCCCACAACAACTCACAGGCAAATATTCTACTTTGGACTTTTCAGATTCAGATCAATAATTCAACAATGTACTGACAAACAAATTATTATTATTATTATTATTATTATTATTATATGGATGACTTTAAAGTATTTCTACACTGTGGTAGTAAAAGATCTGCGTACGTCTTCCACCTCTTTACTGTCTTTAGAATATCTTGTGTTCTTGTTGCGCTGTTTGTTTTTGCTCTATCGTTCAGTAAACAGAGTACCCAAACACATGCCGAGAACAATAAGCCTCTATGACGATGGCACTAAGCCACCAGGTCATTTCCTCATCTGCATCCTGCTCTTGAACAAAAGAACCAGGCAGGAGGGACGTTTAGCTCAGAGGGGGATCCCCCGCTTCCCTCTCTGGTTCCTGAACAGAAAATGTGCACATGAGAAAGAGGGAAAGGGCCACATCCTCACATATATCCACTTAAATAACAACATCTGACAGCATATCGACACCTCAAATGGAACAGAAGTGTGCTATTGAAGGATTACCTCCCACGCTAATAACTCTCGGGATAGCAGCCAGGAAAAGATGTTGCCGTGAACGTTGAAAACACTCCCCTCTTTTTGCAGGTGCAAAACAGGAAACGGTTCAGCACAAGTTCTTCGCTCAGGAGCTTCCTCTTTGCCTGGACGGAACATGCACGGCCCTACAGTCTCCCTTCTTCTATGAATGAATCGGACTCACATCCAGACCAGCTGCGGGACAACAGAAGTAATAATCCTCCAAGATGGCAGTCACCTCACTCTATGTAACTGAGGAGACAGGAGCTGGCTTAGCCGAGATGGACATGTGCACGTTCGAGATTAATATCAAGTATGAACTCATCCCAACTATTGTCTGCTCTGCGTGCTTCTTATTCGGCCTCATCTACTGCTTTTTCGGTACGTATGACTGACTGACAGCAGAATTGATGTTAACTGATGAATGTACAGAAAATATAGAGGCAAAGACGTCAGTCTGTGTTCTCACACTGTAAATGTTTAATTAGCTCACCTGATGGCTTAAACCCGCAGAGGCAGGTGTCTAGAAGCTGCCAGGGGTTTAGGGTGGATGAGCACAAAGCTGTGGGAGGGCAGATGGGTAGTCCTGCGTCTGAATTTGACACAGGCAGCATTAATGAAGTGCCACCTGTTGCACTGTCTGACACCTCAGTTGTTTCAAGGACAGAAGTTCAAGTGAGACCTTAGAGCTGCGTGTTGAGGAAGATTTACCCCAAAAAGAGCTCAGCGTTTTCTGTCTGTCTCTGTTTTCACTGGGAAAATATTTGGACGCAAATCCAACAAACACAAACTGTGCGTGGGATTATGGGAAACGTGTCCTATGGACCTAAAAACGTGACTTTATGTAAACACACGCGCTGCCAAAGTTTGTTCTCCCAGCAACTCGCACACAGTGGAAGAGAGAAACGGAGGTTTCAGGGTCGCAGCGAGCTCTGAGCTGATGTTTCACATAAAGAATTTGAATGACAGATGCTGGAGCTGGACTGGAAAAGTGGAACAAATTCACTTATAAGATGTAGTCCAGAATTTTGTGGCCCATCAGCTTCTGCAGGCTCCTCCTGGCAGCTCTGTTAAAGATTCAAGTCCAGTGAAACCAGTGAAAGTCCCGTTGTGCTCAGCTGTTCCTCATGTAGGACGGTCAGAATCTACTGTATGATACAAGCTTGCAAGCAAACTTGAAACAGGTTGTTCTTCTTTTCATTTATCTTCTTATCAGAACATGTTTACATTTTTTAAGAAAATCAATTCATAAAAAACATCACATTTTTTAGCTAAATTAACTTTAGTAAAGTATTCAATTGTTAAAAAAAACAATGAAATGCTTTATTATTCATTAGCTTCGTCCAAAGTATTGTAAACATTGCTTGCAACTTGACATAAGAAATGGTTAATAAAGTAAAGGTAAATAAACCCTGTTTGTCAACAGTGAAACAACTATTAACCAAAGTTTAATTATCAATACATTCAATGTTTATTAATGATGATTGTTTGGCTCAATTTTTATTTGCAGAGGTCAAAATGCTATATTCCAAAATTGGGCCACAAAATATCATAAATATCACAAAGCTGTCATAAAACAGTAATAATCCTACCTAAATGGGCTTCTTTCCCTCAATAGCAATATGAAAAATGTAATTGTAAAACATAATTGTATTTATTCAATATGCTGTTTTACTATAGATACAGATGATGAAGAGTCTGACTGACATTCATACAAACCAACATGATTTATTAACATATTTTATTTCAAGACCCCAAACAACCGTCATGCTTAACTACATTTTTATTCCACTTTTCAGGATACCGCTTCTTCAAGATGGTCATGTTCTTCTCTGGCTTCATGTTCAGCTCAGCCGCCGTGCTCCTGGTGTACCACAAGGAGCCTATGTTGGACACCCAGCTGGGGATGGAGACAAAGGCGGGGATCGGCCTGGGCGTTGGGGTGCTCTGCGGGCTGATGACCATGCTGGTGTCCACTTTGGGACTCCTCCTGAGCGGCCTCCAGCTGGGGATCTTGCTCTGCCTCGCCATCCTGGTGGTTATTGCACAGTTTCACAGCCTTACTCCAGTGTGGGTGCCTCTCAGTGCCGTCATGGCTGCCAGCATCGTCTCTGCTGTCTTCGCACTCCAGTGGCAGAAACTGTTCACCGTCATCTACACATCTGTGTTCGGAGCGACCGCTGTGATGCTGTGTGTGGATTACCTGCTGGGGACGTTTATGCTGCCGGATCAGGTGTATGATATGCTTTGTGAAGTTGCCCCACGTCCACTCTGCTGGTTTAACTGGGCGATCACTGGGATATGGCCTGTTATGAGCCTGATAGGTGCGCTGGTGCAGTGGAGGTTTACTGCAAGAGGATTCTCACACACAGAAGGTACATTTTTAATTTAGTCTACTGATGCATTCAAACTCAGTCTGTGCTCATGTTAAATACGCCCCCCCCCTGAGCTCAAAACCTCCGTCTGTGTTGGTATATACTCATTATTTCCTGTATTTTTTTTCTCGCCTCGGGGATTCCCAGCAGCACACAAAAAACATAAGAAACATGGCAAGAAGCACAGATACCGAGAGCCAAGGAGAAGACCTCAGTCACACCGTCGACGCAGGCCTCCGCCACTGAAACGCTACGCTGGGGACGTCCTGGCACCGGTCAGTACCTGAGACTATAACATGATTCTAATCCAGAGTTTGACACATTAAAGTCTGTTTGCAGGTCTTCAGAAGTTTTACTGCATATGTGAAAAAAGTAGCATAAAGACTTTTGTGGCTCCAGACGAAGCTGCATGTAGTCTGATAAACTGCCTCCAGTTATGTCACTCAGTGGTTAAATTGCATTGTGGGTAATGTAGGAACTGCATTTTGAATAGGGAGACGAATGTGTGGAATAAAACAGAAGATAACTCTCATTCTTATGCATTGATTTTGATAATTTTTTTTAACTTGTGCATAATGAGTTCAACAGTGTTGTAGGTAGTGATGAAATGTGTGTAAGTACATTTACTCAGATACTGTACTAAGTACAATTTTGTAGGCATTTGAGGATTTCTGCTTCTTTATACTTCCATTCGGCTACATTTTGGAGGCACATATTGTAGCTACTAGTTACTTAGCAGATTACATGCTGCGTCAGGGCCAAAGAAATACAGTATTTGATTGATTTATTATTATAGCGGCAATCAGAGTTTAAAAAATTCTGATATTCAATCATTTAATCAGTCAACCCATAGTATACAGTATATACATACCTAAATATAAGTATAAATAACTTACCTTTGATAGTGAAGTGCATTTAATATTGGACACTTCAAATGTTTAATCAACTACTATTTGCATGGGTGACTTTCATGGTATCTTTATTTTTACTCAAATAGTGCTGATGCCTACATTACCCACAATGCAACCTAGCCAATGAGTGACATCCCTGGAGCAAATTCTGTTGATATGCAGTAGAGTACTCCCCGAGACCCGTAAACACACTGCATAATGTCAGTTTGGTGGAGTTACCCTTTAATGTTTAATTTCCTCTGATTGCAGAAAGAAACATATGATGTGTGACGTGTGATTTTTCAGGTTGATAGTCAGTGACCATAACAATGTGTCTTCTTCCTGGTTTTCCTCTCAGAGTTATCTCCAGAGCCTTAAGGAGCGCCAGATGGAAACAGGCTCGTCCACCAGCAGCGTCAGCACCATCACACACACTCTAATTGACTATGACTTTGAGACGGGCTCCATGGTGCCTCTGACTGCTGCCTCCCCTGTCTTTTCAGTTTGAAGGAACACACGGCATCCAAAATCTGCTATACTGATAATTAAGCATTCCTTTGAAATGTTCTTCTTCCACGGAAAGAACTCAACCGTCTCAACTGCCAGCGTGAAACCGCTTTAATCGACTGTGTCAGATAATCATCAGCATGCACACAGTGTGATTTGAAATGCTTGGAGATCATTCTCTGGAAGATGACAGCACCGAATAGCTCAACGTACACAGACTGACAATCATCGCGGCCTTGGAAGAGTTTATCTCACAGGCGCTTTGTTCTTCAGCAGAGCCGTTTTGTTTCACTCGACATTTATTCTCCAAATACTGTGAACAATGCGTATAGATCAGTTTGGGTTGTAATTCTTTTGAGGTTCAATTATAGCAGTTATAAACAATGAATTCATACCAACGTGTGCAATTAGATTATGGATATGCAGCAGAAGAATGGGAAATGTTGGACGATGGAACAATAAACCACTGATTTAACATATTTATAGTGCTGTGTTTTTTGACTATTGTCTTACATTGAAAGTCTTTTAAATGATGAGTTCACCCAAAAAAAAATTCAGCCCAGTCATTATCTGCTCACCGTCATGCTGATGGGAAAGTTTCGTAGTCTACAAAACATTTCTGGAGCTTCACAGCAAAACAGTGTTGCAGCGTTCTCCTGAACAACTGAAGTAGACGGGGACTTGTTTTAAAACGTGAAAACAACAAATGAAAAAAAAACATAAAATGTCTCCATACTGCTTGTCTGATGTAATCCAAGTCTCTGGAAGCCAAGAGATCCCAACCTGCTATGAAAAGACATTATTTACGTCCTCAACAAAATGATGTAAAAAGGATCAAAATAACTACCTCAGTGGGTAAATGAAAAAAAACACTGTGCAGTAGAGAAGAGTCCATAAACTGACTCAGTAATGGCAGTAATACTCATCTACAGGCTGCTAACATGAGCCATCAAGCTGCTGGTCATAACAAACCAACAAAGGAACTAATTAAATAATTCAACATCTCATCTTCACGGTAAGATACAAACATCCTTATAAAAGTCAAAAGGGTCCATGTTGGCTACTCATTTATTGATTTAATTTGATTTGTTTATTAGAAAGTAGCTGTAAATTAGCCAGAATTAGCCAAATGTTCATCTGTTGTCCCGGCCTCGCCGCTGAAAGTGAGCCTTTAAAATAAAAAATTAAAACATACATTATCTAAAACAGTTGATATAGACAACGTAATAAATATGTACAAAATAGTACAGTACAGTATTCCCGCAATACATCACATGCCAGGTATCTACCATCTATACTAAATAAGTAAGTCTAAAACAACACATGCAGAGAAAGAAAATAAAAGAAGACTTATCAAGTAAAAAAAGATGGTGGCAGAGACGACGGCTAGCGTCCAAAGCCCCTCCCTCATTGGATAAACATGTTTTTATTAACAAATCCCTCGTCAAAATTATTTAAAGGTACAATAAGTAAAGGTATTCATTTAAAGCATTCAAGAATTAACATCAACAGAATATGAAGGAGTTATGACATCATGTCAAAGACTATGTACTATGTTAGAGATATCTGTCCCGTCGTAATATCACTCTGAGTTCCCAAGTCTGGAGCATTAGCTGCACAGCTAACTGAGCTAACTAGCTAATGACAACTGCTACGATCAGCAGCCGTGAGCAGTAACTGTGCGGATATGCTGCCAATTCTTCTATACTGCGCCTTTAAGATCCGACAGCTGCGAAACCCTTCAAGAGTATGTTCCAGTAATAATGAAAAGACATGATTGTTCGAGCAGGTTCAACAAAACCATCAGAAGAATGAGGCAATCAAATACAGTCTGTACAGGAGAGGAGGTCTAATTTCACAGAAGTTGTGACGTGAATAACCAATAATCCAATCTTATAGAATCACACACCACAAAGTTTGTCTTATCACAGCGCGCGTGTGTTAAAAGCTACTTTTTAAGTAATAATTGTATTGACACAAAAAAAAAGTCACATCATGCAAATATTTATTCTGTTGACTCCACAAAATAATTATGCTTAATAACTCACATATGAGATTTGTACATGATTTGAACATCGTTTAGTTTGGATCCAAATAAATAAGCATCTCTCGGTGTTACTGTACTGATTCACTGCAGGATCGGGTTTGTGTTGAGTCCCTGGTGGCCTCTGCTGGCTCAGTCGTCACAGTGCATCCAGTGTTGGGCCGTGCTCAGAGGATAGGCCTTCTCCACTGCTTGGTGATGCTGGTTGACACGCCAGTACCGAGTGCCTTTAAAGAAGTACATATGACCGTCTGTCCACGTCAGTGCTGCATCAGTACCACTGGGCAACCCGTCGATGAGTTTTTCAGTCGGTTTGGGATACGAACTGAAGTCTGTCGGGCCAATCTCATCCCACTGCCAGTATCCAGAGCCCTGAAACAAAGAGTAGATTATTTACTGGAAAATGAAAAAGATATTGAACAAAAAAGTCAAAGCAGATTTGATGTTTTTGCGCTTACTTTGAAAAAGATGAGCTTTTTGTTCTTGCTGAAGTACAAGGCTGAATCAATGTTAGCAGGGATATTGTTCAAGCGCCTGGGGAAGCCATGGTCAAGTTTGAAGTTGGTGTACCTCCACACTTTGTCGTCTGTGAAAGAAAACGTAAAGAAAGATAGAATGTTAAATCCCTGCCAGCGCTGTACATCATATCCTCGTGAGAATTTTACAACTATGAAATGAATCCACCTTTCAGAAAATAGGACTTGCCGGTCCTTTGAGAGTGAACAGCTGCACTGAGGCTCCCTGGCAGCTCCCTCCATAGTACTGAGATCAGGACGGGTGTGTTGTAGCCATTACTGGACACCGTCCACACATACTGACCACTGAACACATACGTCTTACGCAAAGGACCTGCAGAGACACAATGCAGGGGGGAAACGTGGCTGTGTGTAGATACATCTTTAATCTGGTTTTATTTGAGTGACAGCATCAGAGTCTCTTTACCCAACATGACTGCATCCGGAGTGGCCTCGCAAGGATCTGGAACAGCTCCTCCTGGCACTAACGGCCTTGGGTTTCTGGATGGAGGAGTCGCTGGCTTTCCTGAAAAGGAGCAGAGCTGCACATTCAGCTAAACATACCAATAGTTCTCATGTTTGATAACGTTTGAGCTGACAATCCTATCCATATGCTTCTAAAGCTCATGTATCCCAAGAGTTGTAAATCGCAGAAGTACTCCAGTAAAAGTAAAGATATTATGTGAAAATATTACTTTGGTGAAAGTGAAAGTCTCCCCTACGAGTAGTATTTGAGTAAAAGTCTTGCACACCTTGACTCCCTGATCTGACATTACCGTATAAAGACTGGATCCCTTGTATGTCATCTGCGTGCAGCTTGAAGTCAGAGCGGTATCCGTTGTACACGGGTCCCATCAGCGCGCTGTAGTACTGCGAGTGGCCGAGGCCGAGGGCGTGGCCAATCTCATGGGCTGCAACAATCCTCAGGTTGGAGCCGGACGATTGCCCTTCTGTCCACTTTTCATCCATGTCGAAGTGCACAATGCCTGACTCAGGGGCATCAGCGTGGGCTAAAACATGACCTAAAGATAAAACCAGAACTCCGATCAAACACTTGTTTGGACCTCCCATTGTTTCAAGTGTCAACTTTCAGCCAAGTGAAGATTTCAGCATGACACCACTGGATATTTTTAAGAAGGCCTCAGGACATTTTCCTGTTTGTGGTTTTGTCACAAGTTTGTGACAACAGAAATTGAGATTTGTGACAAGAATTCGGGATATCATCAGATGTGTTTCTGGTGACCAAAACTGTTTTTCTAAACCAAAATATGATTGTTTCCTAACCCTCACCAAGTGGTTTTGAGCCTGAACCTGTCAGCATAAGCACAGCGTTGACACAACCTAAAATAGAATATTGAACCTGTTGCAAGATAATGAAACGTAAAGCTGTAACATATCCATATTTTGCAGAAACATTTGCCAACATTTATTCTAGCGACTGGATTGCAGCTTTCATCAAAAGTCATTCAGGAAAGTCACACTTAAATATTGAAATCAGTTTTTGCTGTTCCCACCTCGACCATCAAAAGGCACTGGACACGTCCTGTCTTTTCTGTGGAAGGAGATCTTGATGTCGGCTCTTCCTCGCTGAAGCTCCGTGAACCTCAGAGGTGACACGTCGCTCCAGTACTTAAATGCACTCTGAATGGCGGAACGGGTCTTTCCCAGACCCAAGTCAGGGGTGTAGTTATAGATGCGGTAGGTCAGCATCTTCTTGCGCCAGTGACCTGTTAAATTAACACACATGTAGGTGACTTTTTTAAAATGATTTTTCACAACGACAGTGAAGTGACAATCAGAACATATCATAGGGGATGAAGTCACCCACCCATGACTCGATATTTGAGGGATTTGTCATTAAAAGGGTCTTCTACACCACAGCGAGGTTTGTTCATCATCGCCAGCGTGGCTGAATCTAGTTTTCCTGATATCTGCAGGTTTGTTGCTTTCTGAAAAATTCTGACATACAAACAGAACACAACAGGTTATGACTTTTTTTCAAACAACACGTACACATGTTAAATAAGCTAGTGAAATCTGCTCACCTCAGGCCTTCAGCTATCTCCTCCGGTTGATGGTTTTGGCCTTTGCTGTCCAAGGGGATGTGGAGGTAGCCATACTGCCTTAAATACGCCTGAAGAGACGGCGCTCATTTTAATAGTGGTGGAAGAAGAAGTATACAGTCATTTACTTAAAGGAGAAGTTCACCCAAAATTCAGTAATTAAAAGTAGGGGGACGTTTCGTAGCCCACAAAGCATTTCTGGAGCTTCACAGCAAGACAAAGTTGCGTCAACCCGTCTGAAGAAGTTGAACAAATTCACCTGCAAGTCAATAGTGTAAATAATGTCTTTTTAAAAAATTGTGATCTTGGGTTTCCTGGAGACTTTTTCTTCCCCCAGATGAGCTGCATGGGACCAAATACTGCAAATACTGCATGTTTTTATGTCTTAAAACAAGTTCCCATTTGGCTCAGCTGTTTAGGAGAATGCTGCAAATGCAAATGTTTTGTGGACTACAAAACTTCACCTGACTTTCCAAAATCAAGACACTGATTTTTGGGTGAAGTCAAAATACCAATAAAACGCTTTAACACTTAAAATACACAAAGTCATTTGTTAATCATTTACCAATGAGTAAAAGCACATTAATATTTAGTATTATCAACAAGAAAAGTACTTACAGGATAAAAGTAAAAGTAAAAGTTCTCATTATTCAAAGGGACTCTGGTCATTATTAACGAGTATTTAAATGTTGTAATTGCTTGTTGTAATGCTGTATAATGTTGGGTAGTTGAATCCACAGAGATGCATCTTATTGAATGGAATGATTGTGTTTTTTGTTTTGCAAAAGCTTAATTTGTAAAGTAACTAGTCACTTCTCAAGAAACCAAAAGCCTCAACGCTGTCCTTGAATTTGTTTTCCAAGACAAAACCCTTCGTACAACCCTAATTGTTTTGTTTTGTTTTGTTTTTTGTTTTTTTCCAATTCTACCAAAAATCATCCTGAGAGTTTTGAATTAAAATTATTACCTGCAGGCTCATTTTGATTTAGTATCTGACATTTAACACACTATAACTTCTTAATTTGATTCTAATATTCCGTCACAATCAGTGTTGGGCAGCTTTAAACTGTGAAAAACTGTGTTTGCACTCCAACAAACAACTCAAAATTATGGCTATTGTTTAAGTTTCTGCCTCCAAGAAACACTTCAGAATTCAAGGCTTTCAGTTTTCCGTAGGATTAACTGCTCAGCATCTCCACATTTCTGCGTTTTCTTACCACAGCCTCTGTAAATTCCTCGCTGCTCTGGGCGACAGTCGAAGCTGTTGTCAGAAAAACAAGCAGCATCAGTAACTCCAGCCTGTGCTCCATTTTTCTGTCTGGGCTGATTTCCATTCCTCTGGAAATTAAAACTGTACCCAACTGGATCCAACACAGCAAGCTGACCCTTTGCAACCAATAATCAAGTTCTGGATCTTCCTAAGCGACGCTGAAGACTGGAGCTCCTCCATCTACATCCATCCTCTGTGCTCTGGTTCCCTGTCCTTTTGTTTGGAGGTTCAGTTTTTATACCACCATGTGTCTGTTCAGGAACTGCCTCAAAGCCACATAATAAACCTTGGTGGATGACAAAAGACAAAACATGTTTCAGACACCAACAAGCACGATCACGCCTTCTTACACCATCATTCAGAACAATTTGTCTTCTGGTGTTTAAGAATAACTTCCGAGTAACGTTGTTTACGTCAAAGGAAGCAAATAAATTCATTATTAACTCTGTAAAATCAAACTGACTCTGGAAATCTTCTGCCCACCACCTAATAAAGGTGCTGGCTTTAAAGCAAACTTATGTCACTGTGGCGAGAAGAAGCCTACTCGCTTGATATTTAATGAAGCCGAGCACACTGAAGATTTTTCCAGACGAGGTTAATTAAGGTATGACAGATGTACCAGACACACAGCTGGTGTTGCTCATTCATGATTTACATGCAGCATGTGAAACAATATTCCACATTGATCCCAACATTCCTTCACTTCAGACTTACAGCCCCCACGAAGAAAACAACTAACCACACTTCCTCCACGAGACAACAGCTAATTATACTGTTCACAATGTAGGAGCTCATTCAGGCAAAAAACAATGACGCCCCCATGTAACCAGTGCTGCAAATCGTCCCCTGAATAGAGACAGAGAACGCCTCCTTTTCTGCTGCAACGCTGTGGAATAAAGCTCGTAAAGAAATGAGCGGACAGATGGGAAACAGACTCGGCTCATACATGTCTTAAACAACCGGAGTTAATACGTTTAACCACAGGTTCAGCTGTAATGGCAGGACACCAGACAGTCCCTGATCAGCAGTGGGCATCTTTTATCTGGAAATTAAAAAAATGGGCATTCCTGCCCTGAGTTTTGCCTCTCAGGCGTTGGAAAAAAAACAAAAAACTTCCTCCTTTGCCAACTTAAACTTTGATGATAACTGATTGTGACGGATTGATTGCTTGAGAAGAACAAAACCTGAGGCTAGTATACGGTAACAATTTAACACAATGACGTGATCTATGAACCATTTATCAAGTAACTGTTTGTTGTGAAGCTGCAACTGATGTTTATAAACCTTGAACCTTTACAGTTGAATGAATATAAATTACATAGTTTAGTAGTTTAATTAACTACAAATGTACCACTTATTTAATGATGGTTATTTAAAAGTGACGCCTTTAAATAAACCATTAGGTAAATTAAAAAATGTAAAAAAAAAAAAAAATGCTTTATTTGACGCGCTGTTGACACGTGCACAAAGAAACAGGAGGTTGTTCGGATGTAAATTCAAACAAATTGCAGATGGTGTTGAGCCGGAACCAGACAGATGTTTAGGAAATAATAAAAAAAAAGCTTTTATTTGTGACAATATAGCTGTGGCATTTTAATGATATCAGACAGTGTACATAGTGTCCAATGTCCTGCTAGACATAAAAACAGTAAATGTAGCAAGTCATTTAGTGATGTCTTGCTCACCAAATGCAGAGAAATGCATACTTTAATCATTACACTGCACAGCGATAGTATGTAGAATGAAAAGTAATCAGGACATAAGATCTTTGTTTAAAGGTGGAGTGCCGCGCTTTTGTCTCCCCCTTGTGGCAGCTGTGGCAACTCCCCTCTTCAGTTTAGAAACTTTGCTGAACGTGCAGCCACAGGTGAGTCAGTGTCTCCACGCCTCCTGAAAACTCTGGTCTGCCGCAAAGTACAGAGAGATTAATCTGGGCAGTATCGGCTTAACCAGCAGTGTGTGAACTCATCTGGCAATGGCTTGAATCCAAAAGATTTCCATTTGTATGTAAAGGTTCCATGGTCCAGCTTTAAGGGGAACAAAAGTCCACCGTACTCGTCACAAAGTACATTTCTAAAAACATCTGAATGTCTGCTGCAAGCTCTTTCCAAAGTCTAAAAAGAAAAAAATCCAGATGATGTCATTAGAGAAGTATTTCTGGAGCTTCACCCCCACCAGGAACTAAAAATCAGAATCATGAGATCAGCAGCTTCAAATATAATTTTTTTTTCTTGTTATTTAACTCTCTCGTTTGCAAGTCCCCCCACTTTGTCCAATTACAAGACCAAAGCCTTGTTTAGACTGTTGAGAATGCAAAAAGATCTGATTTGTTTCTCAAATCAGATCTTTAAGACAGACTGGCAGTCTTTTTGCATCCAGACGTCATCAACACATTTGCATACGTTGCTGCGTCAGCAACTAAGTGCGCCGGTAACGCGGCATTCCGACACGGAAGCGTGAGAAAATTGGAGATCCGTCATCTTGCCTTCCAAACAATCACGCTGTCAAGTCGCATAATAAACAAGTTACTTTGTAACTGTTCACAGACTGTGACTCAAGATTTGACATTGTTGTTACGTGAGTTTTGCAAAGGTCAACCCGCCTACAAATGTGGTTTGGAGATGGTTTACTTTTGTGTTTTTTTTAGCACTCAAGCAGGAGTTAGAGGACTATTTTCAGATGCGGATTCATACACATTTAATTCTGTATTGAGCAGCAGAAAGTAACCACCATGTTCATCATAACAAATGTCATCCAGTGCGACTGTGAGGCTCGTTAAGGTGTTTTTTTAATAGCTTTAGGACGACAATAGAGTTCTATGGCACAGAGGAATATGATGGGTCAGGTTTTAGCTACACAGATACACCTGTCGATAGGACCAACTGTTCGCTGGTTCATGCGATTTGTTGATAATTACAAAAATAACACATCAATGTAATATAATATACCAAAATATCCAATGACACCAAACATATCCTGGCCTCCAAAATAAACTCCCAGCGATTTCGTGAGAAAAAACATTTCACGCATCACGTGGTTTTGAATTAATGTAACGACTGCTTCAACAGACGTGTGACTTAAAGAAACAATCCAAACAGCAGACAGGTCGACAAACTATATCCTCTATAACCCTTACATACTGTTTAGGTAAAGACATTTAAACGTTAGATTTTTTGGAAAGGTGCTAAGAATCCGTGTATAAATTTTAAGATCCACCAGTGTGGTTCAAATGAAGGAAAAAGGTGAATTTTGAAGCTGTGACACGGTTCAGGTCTGTGGACATGTTTCAAGCCCAAGGGGAACCTCGACACTCTCATGAGAACTGCCTGCGTTCCCACCGAGACAAGTCCCTGCCGGCCTGTGAGGGAATCTTGAAACGGTAAAGTTGTGAAACAGCACCAGGAATGGTCACATAAGGTGCTTGTAAGGGGCAGAGGTCATCGGCTGCCCTGAAACTGTCAGGAGATCTGCACCTGCGAGCACAACACCTGTAATTAGGCCTGTCACATAACAACGTCATGATTTACTGTATGTTTGTTGTCGTTTTTCTTAATTATTTTGAATCGTTTTCCTTTAATCCTTTATCTTTTAATGTCAGAATATTCTCAGGAATGACAGGTAAATTCTTCTTTGAAAGGGTGAACCTGCATTATGCGATTATACAATAATTTTAACAGTGTGACGATTTGAGAGGTGCAGCATTTCAGAATTGGCCACCTGTCTCATTCATACTCAAAACAAAATACAGGGCTATCGCTACAGTAACCGCTAGTTAGCTCAGTTAGCCATGCAGCTAGCGGTCTGGACTGGGAGCTTGAAGCACAGAGGAAGTGTTCGTGTTTATACCACCAGCAGAAGAGGCTTGGACCAGGACAGGCCGAGGCTAGCTGGTTAGCATGCCAACTTCAGTAGATATCTCTGCAACACGATGCAATAACGTCAAAACTGTTATTTTCTCTCCATTCTGTTAAGAATAAGTTTATTTGTGAATGTTGCACCTTTTTAAAATGACAATCGGCCAATCATTTCTAGGACATCATCCTTGAAACAAATTACCTTTAGCATTTTTTTGTTTTGTTTGTTGGTTAAAAATAATGCAATGCTGTGATTAATAGT
>OMLP01013123.1:4911-18520 GCA_900302685.1 Spondyliosoma cantharus | reverse complement strand
ATGGCACTTGCTGAGGCTGAGAGATAATATCTTTGCACAATTCCTTATTTATATTGTATTTTTATCACTTGTTTCTTTCTTCAGTGTTTATTTGGTGTGATATTTTTGACTTAAAAGAAATAAAATCTTGAATACATACATGCAGTTTCTGTGTGAGTGTATGAAATTGATTGTGAAATTGACTGCGATGCAAGGGGGCACTGGCTAAAATCTTGCCAATGGCACCAAATTACTCAGGGCCGGCACTGATTATCGGGAAAATAAGACGAATCAGGCCCCTCCGCTTTGCGTTGGGGTCCGGTTTGTCCTGTTGGGACTTATTTTCCCGATAATGACCGCCGTTCTATACATTATCCCTTACTTGATTCAAAGACACAAGCATTATTTTGCTTTGATTCAAACAGACAAGGATTCTTTTGCGTTGATTCAAAGACACAAGGATTCTCGGTTGCACTTTATTTTACAGTACCTTAATAAGACGTAACAAGCCGTACTTTGTGTAAATGAGACAAAAACAAGACGCCAATAAGACGTAACAAGCCGTACTTTGTATCAAATTAGACAAAAACAATACGTTAATATGACATAACAAGCCGCACTTTGTATCAAATTAGACGAAAACAATACGTTAATATGACATAACAAGCCGCACTTTGTATCAAATTAGACGAAAACAATACGTTAATATGACATAACAAGCCGCACTTTGTATCAAATTAGACAAAAACAATACCTAATAAGACGTAACAAGCCATACTTTGTATCAAATTAGACAACTAGAAATAATGTAATCTTAATTAGACAGCAAACAAGAAAAGGTATACTGCAATTAGACACCATATAGCCTACCCAAATTATGCTGTAATCAGAAACTGCATAGAAAGTCTTATTACTTAAAATATAGGCTACTATAAACACTATTATACCAAATTATACTGTAACTACAAACAAAATCGGAGATCCTAATACACTATTAGAAACCATTTTACAAAATCTTGATCTAATTTGATCAGATACAAAATACGCTAGACAATATTCTACCCTCATTAGACATTTCAGACATTTAATGCTACCAACATCGGCCTATAGCTTAATTAGACGAATGTACATATTATAATGGACACAGCCTTTATAATAGTCGGACACATTTATTTGAGCTTTATTTAACAGTTTCACTTTCTTACAGAGTCATTTATTGATTATTAGAAGAAAACGGTACCTTAACTAAAGTCAAACCACATCGGTTCACATGTGGTCGCTACTACACACGTCCCTGGTAACCTGGATGTTCCTCAATGCTCTACTCCCATAGTTATGACATCAGACCATTTAATGCCATGTCACTATCCAACCCCAGTAACATTAGACCAGCTATTGAAGCTGCCAGGACATAGCATCTTTATTTCCCACTGTTAAACCATTATTACAGTCTTATTAGACCTCCTTACAGGGTAATTTGTGGCACATGACTACAGAACTGCACTGTACTTCTCACTGTTAGACCCTTATTAGACTTTCTTATAGGTTTGTTTTCTGACCCTTGTGGACGGCCTCCAGTGCTCCAGAGCCCTGCCAGCACAGGGCTAAAGGGTAGTTTTGGTTTTTGATTTGAAGAAAGGTTCAATGTTGCTTAGTCATAACTGAACTGAAAAGATTACGTGTCCGTTAGCAACGTAGCATGCTAAGCTAGTAAACTCACCGGAGTCCTCAATCGTATAAAACAAAAGACAGCAAATCTTCCGGTCACAGCAGTCCAAGACACTCCGGCACACCCACCATGTATGATGAAGTCAAAAACTTTTAACAACTTTTCATCTTCAAGGCATGAGGATGATACTGAGTTAATGTGAAGACTGTGGTGTTAAATCTGTAGGAGGAGAACATTTTAGAAAGAGGCATGAATTTGTTAAAAATGTCTCTTCACATCAAAATGGCCGACTTCCTGTTCGAGTGACAGTATTGGTCCAGGAGGGTTTTTTTTGTGCGTCTGCTCATGATGAATGTGCATCCCAAATTTCGTTCATGTATGTGCATGTAGGAGGTTATAGCCCCGGATGTTTTGGGAATAGACCTGGATCTCTGTGTCTTAAAAAAAATAAATAAATAAAATATAATTGCGTAATGATGAAAATAGTCCCAGAGGTTTTTATGTGGTTGCATATCGAACGGCCAGCAGCCACAAATGCAACATTGTCACCAGCGCAAATTGCGCAGAAGTTGACCTGGCTTTCCTTATGGCATCTGCCCATATATGGGCAGAGTCAGTGTTATTCTTTACCCCTCTATGCATCACTGATATTACCAGAGACCATCCATTAGTCTACTGTTTAATATCATTGCAGCGTTTATAGTAGTTAGTTATTATGGATATACGGATGTTCATTGGAAAAAAAAAGTCGCAGCCAGAGCAAGAAGACGTGGAGAGTGAGACATCATCTCCCCCAACTCCTGATAATACTTTGATCAGCTCAGGTTCGTGAAAAAAAGCAGCCAGCCGTAGCTTTGAATTAATGGTGGTCTGGCGTTACTAGCTAGTAGCCAGCCTCTGCACCTCACTAGCTTTAAGGACACTTCATTTGGTATAACTAAAGAGATAAACTTACTTATGTATCCTACCGGCTCTGTAGGACCCCAACAATTTGCCTTCCTTTCCCTCTCAAGCTACCTTGAAATTGTATCTTTAACAGCCCAATTTTCAAAATTTCCCGGGGATTTCTCCCCGAACCCCTGTTAAAAAGAGACTCATCATCAACTTCATATCATATATTAATCCCGTTCTTACAGATTAATTGATAATCTATCACTTGGTTAAAAGAATCAGGACTGATGAATATGGTGTTGATATTCAAGACAAAGTGGGGGTAAAAAGGCTAAATACAGCTGTTTCACTTGATAGAAAATATATTTACACATGACATGAGCTGGACTAGTCTCATAGAAACACAACAGCCTAAATGTGATGATGCCCATCAGTTTGAAAGCAGGAAGACCAAGTTATAACACCTACGAGAGGGCAGATGTCATTTGGGCAGAATTGCTTTCTTTAAATTACATTAGTGCACTTAATGAAACTGTTAAGAATTAATTTCCCCAAAAACTGCTAATTGTGATCTTTGATCACACACAGGTACGAAGGTGTTTGATGTTTGTCTAATTATGAGTACAGACACAGCTCTGCTGGTGATTAGGGCTGCAGGGAAGGATTAATGTCATTGTTAATTAAGCCATCGGCCATTTTCTTGATTAATTGATAAATTGTTATAAAATGTCACAAAATGGCGAAATGCATCTATGTTTAGTGTTTCCTAAAGATGACGACCTCGAATGTCTTGCTTTGTCCACAACCCAGAGATATTCAGTTTACAGTCAAAGAGGAGTGAAGAAACGAGAAAATAAGAAGCTGGAATCATTTCTATCATCATTTTTTACTGTTTTGTTTAAAAATTGCAGCTCTGGTGATATGCTCTGATAAAAGAGCTAGATAAACACTCGGATTTTAATCTATATGTCAAATTTCCACTGACTGCTGATCTTTTAGTGGCATTTGATCGGATGTTCAGTAGTGTTCTTATTTGTTTTCTCATGTAGCGGTCGTGTTTTGTAGCACATGTGCAATGAAGCATTGTTTCACACCGATTTAGACTTAAACTCTGGCAGTACATTAAACAGTCCTTTCACACACTCTATGCAGGTGTGTTCACTTATTTTGGCTGATTAGACCTTTTCTCAGATGAAGTCCTCAAACACCACCAAATTAATAAGAATTATAAAGTTATCCCACCCCAATAGGAAGAACAAAGCTAGCAGGAGAGTCGGGCAGATGTCATTTAAAGCACAGGATTATTGAGGATTATTCACATTGAGTAATATCACCTGTTTGGATGCACCGTAACTGTACAGGGAATTGAACATTTTGCCAGGTATCCAACACGTTAGCTGTAATAGAAAGAAATTAAAAAAATGTGAGATGGTCAAGTTATGCTCCTCTCTGCCTGACATGTGAGGCTGAACTCATATAAAAGCACTGATGCACTTTAGATGTGGCACACTGACGTCATGTAAACAGTAAAAGGTGTTACGCATAGTTTCTGTTTCACACATCAATGCAAAGTGTGGTAAAAGCTTTAGAAGGATCACAAACACGATGGCTTTTCTACAACACATTGGTCCGTACGGAAAACATTAAATATCTGGACTTAAACGCTGCGCTGATGCATAAACCTGTTCCTTCAGTCCTAGCCTTGGGTGCCTCAACAAAGAGCATTCAGATCAAAGCCTGTAAAAGATTACAAACCTGACTCTCAGAGGGAAAGAGTCTAAAAATCAAAGATTAACTGAGTTTGACAAAAGCTTTGACAAAAGTAGGCTAATGTGAATTTTGTATTATTGTATCATCAAACCACTGAACACCCATTACAAAAAGAAATACATGTCAGCTGTGGTTCTAGATGTTTTGGCGAAGTACAGTAGAAACATCGCTTTTCTTTGCTTCTTTGTGAAATGAAACTTAAACAGCACCGTGTAACTTTTTCATCTGAAACAAGAGCTGCAGAGTCATGTTGATGGTACAGTGCCTTGTAATAAGGTGAATGGTGTCTCTATCACTTGTTTCTACACTACGTCACTTCAGTGAGAGGGTAGGATCACAGCCTACATACAAGTTTTTTAACACATAACATTATTTATGACGTAGTTACACCTACATTACATCTGACAAATTGCTACCGACATATCACACAAAATGCAAATTTCTACATAGTGTTGACGACTAGACTTTTGTTTTTTGCTTTGTTGAGTTGTGTACTTGCGCTATCCTGAATGTTTCCAGTGTTCAAACCTTCATTCGTTACAAGAAATCTGTAGGTTGACTCGAAGTAACGGTGCTTTTCATTTGGTCGTCTGTTGCTGTGACTTCCCGGAAAACATCAGATGATGCGTCAAAGAGTGAGAAAGAAAGTTTCTGCCTGAGTCACATATATAGATTTTCATTTGCAATGGCAAACCCTAACCCCTAAAAATAAAGAGAGCAACTCCTATGATCCCTCCTGCTTACATCATTTTTTGTTTTGATTGAGGGAATACTTTTTCGACAGAAATTATGTTCTGTGTGTTGAAGTGATGATTTCCTTGGAATTTAAAGTTTTGCATGACTTTACTAGGGCTGGGTACGGCTAATAGAAAATTGATAGCAATACCGATACCGTAACTTCGATACCAGATCTTGAACAATACAATTTTATGAAATCCGTTTTAAGAAAAGATTACATTACACACATGGTGAGCCCCATCTCTGGATGCAACCTCACGTTTGTCCTGCATGCCTTGAGGGAGCCAATAACCACGACTATTAGATCTAAGCACAATAAGCACGCTGCATGCTTACTGGTTCACTGACATAATTCACTCCATAGGTATTGAAATTTGTTATCGAATGACAAGACATTTTTAGATGCTCCAAAGTATCAAGGCAATTCAGTTGGTGCCATAAAAGTATGGACGTTTGATACCCAGCCCTGGTCTTAACATGTGAAATAGGAGCTGGACTACACCCATGTTGTGCTCCAAAGGTCCTTAAAGTCTGAATGTACGGGACTGTGAAAGCTTGTTTTGAACGCAGTTTATCGCACTGACCATTAAGTCAATGTGAAGAGATTCACTTTAAATGGGAGCAATTAAGGTTCTTTATTAAGCCCGCAGTGGAATAATCCATATTCCATATTGTTTCCTAATCCCCCCTTAATAACAGTGTAGGAGTGGTTGGGAACGCGAGGTTAATAAGGCCATCTCAGTAAATTAAAACTCAGTGAGGGTGTAAAAATAAATATGAGGCTTTTCTACAGTGTGTGTATGTTATTTCCTGATCCCAATGAATCAGAATGAGACTTTGGCAAAATTGTATTCTGTGTAACCTTTCTCTACTTGTGTTAAAGATGTATTTTTCTGTCTCTATCATTTTCTTTTTGCCAGGAATAATTCAAAGATGTACCCCAGTCAAGTATCACTACTCTTCGTCCATCCTGCCGCGACATTTACCCATCAACATCACAAAGACCATACGACAGGACGAGTGGCACGCACTCCGTAAGTCTTAAAATGTTTCTGTGTTTGTGGAACTGGTCAGACGTGTTGTTCCTGGCATCATTTGCTTTAATCCGCATTTATTTTTCAGATTTTTGCTTCATCGATATACAATTGAGTGACTGTTTGAACAACAAAAGAGAAAACTGTAAACAGAAAAGGTTTAAGAAACTCATGCTCTGCCATGTGATACTCGCCAATGTTTTATTTTGAGTCTCTTTAATCAGTTACAATTTAAAAATGATATCCTCCGGACAAGCTGTCTTTACATTCAGGGGTTTAGTTGACTCAGTTTTCTAAGTATGTGTGAAATCCGGCATCCATCAAGGCACAATTTTGGGCCCTGTCTTATTTTCATTGATGGGTTTCTTCTTGGTCACACTGTTTTCTCCACTGCAGAGATATTTGGGAGATTTTAGAATAAATAAACAGTTTTTTTCTGTCGTGATTGGACCAGTGTAAAGACATTTTCCATACAGCTTAACTAGTGAAGCAAATTGATGCTATTATTCTTTGTTTAAATCATTTTTAGTCCCTTACTCTATAAATCAGATAATATATTTAACACAGTGCCGACCTATTTATACTGATTACCTGTCAATGTCTTAATTGTTTGACAGATTGTACCCATCACTATTCCCAAATATATCACTGACCTTATAAGCCCTTCTCGCCCACTCTTGACCTCGTGTTATCATGTCATCACTATTAGGGAGCTTCTGGATTTAGACATGCTTATCTGAGGACATGAGGTTGGACAGATTACTGTCTTCTTTTAAATCTCTCCCCCTTATACACTTGGATCAGCTTGTATTTCCTATTTGATATCCTGGTTCAGGGAGATAGAGCCATGGAGCTGTTTGACCTTAGATTGCATCAGTAGTGATTTTCAATAAAACATTTTGAATTTAGTGTTGTGCGTCTGCGATGATATGCTCTGCTTTGAACATGCTTGCTTGTTAAAGCTTGTTTTATTCAGTTATGGCAAAGACAAGTGTTTCTGAGTTTGTATTTTCCCCTCATTGTTGTACATTGTAAATTATGGGTTTTAATTTCTCCAAATTTACATACAGTAGTGCCCCTTTAAGTTAATTGTTATAAAAAATCTAGTGACCAGCAGGTCATTGTTGACTGTCAGTGATTTTTCAAAATAAAATAAGAATAAGAATGCGGATTAAGGTGTAAATTAGGTTATCTGTTAAATTATTGAATCACATTTTTTCTGATTGACAATCCAACTGAAATAATGATAGAATCATTTCAAAATACCTGTAATGATTTCCTGTTTCATTACCAAGTAAAATATGAAGGCATTATTTTCTCACAGCATAATGTGACTTCTATATTTGTCCATTCCATTAAGCTTTCAGAGTAATAACCAGTCCAAACAATAGTCTCCAGTTTCACTGCTTGCTTTGTGACATTTCCTCTCTGCTCGCAGATCTAAGAAGAATGACGGCCGGCTTTGTGGGCATGGCCGTGTCCATCATTCTCTTTGGCTGGATCATTGGAGTGCTGGGATGCTGCCAGCAGCATGACCTCATGCAATATGTAGCTGGGCTACTCTTTCTCATGGGAGGTACTGTGAGAGCACATATGCCACCATCCACTCACAAACATGCAGACACAATCCGATTTTATTCAATTTCTGTATTCATGTTTTGTCAGCTGAGAGCATTTTTGGGTTAACATGACATAGTCAAACACTGTCCTGCGGTAACATGACTCCTGTCCTGCAGTGAGATGCACAGCCCATGTAGGAATGTCATAATGGAACTGGAACCATTTTAAATCACTGCTTGTCTCTCCTGCTCACACAGGAACATGCTGCATCATCTCTTTGTGCACATGTGTGGCGGGGATCAACTTTGAGTTGTCCCGCTACCCACGCTACATGTATGGCCTCCCTGAGGACATTAGCCATGGCTATGGCTGGTCCATGTTTTGTGCCTGGGGCGGCCTCGGTCTCACATTGCTGGCTGGCTTCCTCTGCACCTTGGCCCCCTCCCTAAGCACGCCAACTCGCACGACGACCCACAAGCCGAGGCAGGAGAATGGAACCGTGTGACAGAGGCGCCTTGAAGCGACCGACCCACCGAACGCACAAACCACACCCTTCCAACCTTGATGTTTAACTCTGAAACAGTTTTTGTCTAATCACCATCTCACACCACCCTCGACATCTCCATCTCCCCTTCAGTGTTCAGTGTGCCTGAGAGGGAGCAAAGCAACGACAAACTTCACACACCTAATCTCGAGAAATCCCTGAGGGACCTCCAGGAACACCAAACGTAACACCCACAGTAACGTACGTCTGGGCCATGGCTCTCATAGCACAAATAAGACATTTATTTGGTTCAGATGTTTGACATGCTGACTCTAAAGGTGACTGTTTTCTCTGAAGAGAATTTGTCTTAAAATGGTGCTCTCTTAAATACATAAAACCACACACAGTCCCACACAAAACACACACACACACACACACACACACACACCAGCACATGGTTTTCCACACACGCTCAATTACTCCGATTGAGTCATGGGAGAAATCCTTCAAAAGGATCAAACACACAGACATCAAGCCAGAGCATCATGTCAGCATTCCTCTTTCAGTCGAGTGATGTGTGCTGTGTTATCGTTCGTAATGAAAAAAAAAAAGAAATCTGGCGTTGATTACCCATCGCTTATTTGTAGTGTAGCACACTAACTGATATCAAACATGAGCCCCGGAAGTAATGTCTGCAGCCTCTGCAGAGCACAAAATGCATCTAGCAAGCGCGGTCAGTGCGGTAAAAACACATGGAAGTCGATTTGCATTGAAAAGCAAATCGTTTCTTCTTTAAAGATTCTATATGTAAAAATGCATCTCTGTGTAGATCAAGATCATCATTTGTGTAAAGTAGATTTTGAATAAGAATGTTTGTTTTCTGTTTGTTAAGAGGTAATGATGGCTGACAGGGTGGAGAGGATAAAGAGTTAGAGGATGGTGCTCGGAGCACAAATCCATAATTGGATTTTGTTGTACCAAACTGACAAACCCGACCCGCCTGTTTACTGAAAGCTGAGTCATAACCTGACAAAAACAAAAAACACAAAGCCAAACTGTGAAGGAGGTATTAAAACGCTCCATTGTTTACCCTCAATATCGGTCAGCATTTTTTTGTGTAACATGAGCAACTTAAGCAATTTTAGAAAAAAAAGAAATGCAACTTCAGTGATCCCACTAAACACGAAAAAGCACAAGCTGCGTCCCAGAGCCTCACCTAGTACAACAATATAGTGACATCCACATTGTTAGAGGGCAATCATGTCCGAGATGAAATCTGGCTCAGTTACAGCCAAAAAACAATGAAACAAGCACAATATGAAAGGAAGCGTATGTAATAGACATCATTGTCCCACAATGCGATGCACAATGGAAAAAGAGGAGCTCCTCACTCAGATTTATGCTGAACAGATGTGGACGTGGTGCAGTGGTGTCATGGAAAACAAAACAGAAACAAAAATAAAAAAACTTAAAAAAAGTAAAGATTAAGTAATAAATCCATAAAACATGATTCAAAATTCCCAGTTCTGACTGATCTTAAGATAGAACTGACTAACTGACTGATAGATTGTGTACTGACTTACAAAATGGTACATTGTATATTATGTAGTATGCGATAGGAACATGGGAATCATTACATTTGTCTCCCACTCTCGTGATTCAATCGTTGGATTAAAAAAATACCTCCAAATCTGGTTGCAGAAAAAAGCACAAAATAGTCATTTAGAAAGACTCTTGACTTCAGTGACATATGTTAGAAGCTGTATTCCAAAAACACACTGTGTACTCATTTTGTTGATCACAGTATACTCGCATATGGGAGATTACAAAATGATGTATACTTAAAGGTACAGTGCGTAGGATTTAGTGGCGGTGGTGGTGGCGGTAGCGCTGATCCCTCATCTTAGCCTTCCCTATGATGGCCGCTTAAAAGCCGCCAGTGTTTGGTTTGTCCATTGTGGGCTACTGTAGAAAAACGGTGGTGCAACAGAGAACAGCGCCAGGCTTTGAAGTTAACATCCATAGTGCCCAAACAGTGCAATTACAACAAGACTGTTTCCCATAAGCTTAAATTGTGAGAGAAGCGGCTATAAAATTGTGTTTTTTGAAGCGCCATAACCCACAAAATGCTTGTTTCACTCTGATAATTTGGGCCATATGGTCCAATACATTAAAGAAAATCTCGAAGACCCCCATGATTAAATTATTTAATCTTTATTCAAGTTAGCTGGGCACTAAACTGATAGTTAGCCTGCTCGGTCGGTCGAGACTTTTGGCTTTATGCGTCACAGAGCAGCTTTCTGTTGAACGAATAGGACTCCGCCTCCAAAGCTGTATCCAGGTATCATTATGCATCCATGAAGAGGACCCACTCCCTCTGTAAATATCAAAAGACTTATTTTAACGATTCTTAGGTTCGAGATGATAATTAGGAATATTATACTCCATTTATGCCCCTGAATCCTAAAATGGCTTGTAAGTGTTGTGTTCATGGACACTATTGACTAACAGTTTCTAGCATTGGACAGGGCTGTGTGAAACAGGGTTTAGAAGGTAGGACTTTGTTGAGTGGAAAAGAAGAAGCGACTTTCATGTGGATGATAATAACACAGCAGCCAGTTTTCTGTCATGCAGATTCATTTATCCCCCCTGAATCATTAGAGCTGATTTATTTTGAAGTCTTCAAGCTTACTTCAACTCCATGATTGAGAATATTACAGCCATGTGTGATGAAGTTTTTATAAATGTTGATTGCTGGAGATGAGTCATGAGATATTCTATCAGCTATGTCAAATAACTTTCTTAGAAAAAAAACAAACAACGGTGTTATAATGTGTATTGACGACACTGTGCGTGATGTTCAGTCGTTTCACCATCACCATTAACCTCCTCGCGAGGCTACCACTTTTCAGAAGTCGAGGAAATTAACTGAGGCATGATTGAAAAAACTGTATCTTCAGTGTCTTGTTGAATCTTTGCACTTTGCTGGGTCTCATAAAAAGTCTGTGAACCTGAAGTCTGAGCAGGTGGAGTTATACATAATATGTTTGTAAGGCCACATACGGGAGCAAAATATGACCAGAGCATGTAATAAGCACCCTGTTGTGTCTTACAAAGAGTTTGGGTTTCATACCATGTTGTGTGTTTAGGGTCAGTTGGTCTAGGCTCTTATTGTGATAATATTTATGCCAGAAACACGGACGTACCATAAATATAAAACCATTTATATCTATGGTCACTGCACTGGCGGTTGAGTCAGTGTATTCTCTGATGTCCTGCGACTCACAGAATGCTGTTTGGTGTTTTGGTTTTATAAAAGTTTTAAGTTCACACCCAAACTACACAGTAATATGAGTATTACTGTCAGCGGTAACCTGCAATGTATAAGTACATGGTGCAAGTATAGTATGTGTTAGGACTGAAGCACAATTGCACACAAATCTTACAAGTATTTTGTGTATTATAGGTGGTACAATCTGACTTTTCCAATACTAATGTTCCACCACTGCACATGTGCAGGACTTTGTCAAAAAAAAGTATTACAAGCAAAAAAATTTAAAAACATAAACATGTTTACACCCCCATAGCTTAAATAGCAAATTTCAAGAACACAGACACACATTTTTTTTAAAGGGACAGTTCACCCCAAAATCAAAAATACTCATTCTTCCTCACACCTGTTGTGTTTTTCATCTCGCTTATTCTGGTGTTGGTTTCAGAGTTTTATATTGGCTCTAGACATGTCTGCCTTCTCTTGAATGTAATGGAACTAGATGGCACCTGACTTGTGGTGCACATTTGAAAAACTCAACGGCAATGTCTCTTTCCAGAAACCATGTCCCAGTTAGTCCAGAGGATTCAGAGACCCTGTCAGCAGTTTCATGTAGTGACTATTTTTTTTTTCTGTATCCCCTCTCAAAAGGAAGCTTGCAAATGTGTGAGCGCATTTATGCTTTGGCAATATTGTTCATATAATCTCCATGTCAATAAAGCACCTTTGAATTGAAATGAATTGAACTGCATTTAAAAAAAATGGCTATGCAAGTACAACCACTCACCACCGTCTGGAATTTATTTCTGGAAATGTAATCATAAATTTACTGCTGTTCCGTGTGTGGTTTGTCCACGTGTTGTTGCCATAGCCAACTTCCCACAACAACAGGCAGCTACTCGTTCAGGGTAGTGACAGTGCATCTACTCATAGATGAGAGGCTAGCTAACTTAGCCAGCTAACGTCACAACCCAGTCAAAGGGGATGACATTAATATTTACATTAAGCGCAGCATGTGCATCTGTGTAAATGTCAGATGTACACTTCCTTTTGCACGGTGATTAAGAAAACACAAAATAGTTCACACCGAGGTCTGTGGATTACCTTGAGTAACGGAGTGCCATCTAGTTCCATCATATTTGAGAGAGGGAAGATATCTTGTCAGCTGATATCTCCCAAACTCAGCAACTCACATCAGAACTATATAGTTCTGATGTGAGTTGCTGAGTTTGGGAGATATCAGCTGACAAGATATCTTCAGGTCAGAGGAAGAATATGTTTTTTTTATTTCGGGGTGAACTATCCCTTTAAAGAACACAAAGATTTTGTCATTGATTGGATTGATATTCAATATAGAAGAACAGTAGCACACAGTAGCAAGATTTACAAAACATTACGAATAATGTACTCTAGAGAACGAATGAGGTCAGCACAGTATAACAATGCATTTGAAATTGATGTAAAATCCCTCTCAAAGTGACAACTTCCTGTGTTTCATGAGGAACTTAGAAATGTACTCTGTGCAAATGAGAGATGCCCTGTGAAAATGCCGCCGTTTAGAGCGGCACTTGTTTCAGTAGCACAGCTATTATTTTCTACAAGTCATTTATACTGTTCAATCCACTGCAGATGTTAAGTGGGGACTTAAAAAGACATTACAGTCTTGCATGATATCATTACAGTTAGTTTCTTTCAATATATTAAAACTTGTGTCCATTTTTAATCAATTTATTTTACTGAAATAAAATTATGTAATTACTAATGTGTTGCCTGGTGACTTTTTCCCATTAATGTTCCTCTTTTGACAAGCAAGTTTTGACAAGTGACCAAATCCTTATCCTGCTGACGAGGCAGAATTGTGTTTTTGTACAGTTGTATCTTTTTGTTCATGTGGAGTCAAAACTGAAGACAGATTTCCAGCCTGGATGAGAGATAAATGTCAGGGAGAGGTGAGACACGATCACAGCAGCCTCCTCCAAACAGACACAGAGGCGAGGCTTGGCCCTTTGTCACTTAGGACATGGTGCCATCTAGAGGGAGGTCTTGATGTTTTGGTGCCTTTACCTTTTCAAAGGCCGAAGTGATAAAATATCTCTGCCGCAGGGCCCATAATGTGAAAGTGAATGAAAAAAAATACATTTACATATGTTTTTTGCATTCATCGTGTAAGACAGAATATTAAATAAATGATGAAATAATGAAATAAAGAAAAA
>OMLP01013122.1:28529-40340 GCA_900302685.1 Spondyliosoma cantharus | reverse complement strand
CGACAACAACACAAGCCTAAAGCAGGCTGTCCTATCTGAATCTGAATCCCCATGAGAACTCTGAATGTGTGTGTGTGTGTGTGTGTGTGTGTGTGTGTGTGTGGAGAGAGAGAGAGAGAGAGAGAGAGAGAGAATGTGTCATTTGTACTTCCTGCATGTATTTGATTAAGAGATTATATATATATATATATATATGAACATGAATAAATATGTGAATTATATATGTATCTTGTGTGTTCATTGCAGGTTGCAAATTTTGCAAACTCTCCAAAACTGTTTGATTGACAGGACAATTTTCATTTTGGTTTTCCTGCTTCAATACTGGCGACAGTGTTCTGGGTCACCTTCCGTCCATCCCATAATTGTTAACGTGATGTATCTCGGGAATACTTTCAGGCGATTTCTTTATATAGGCACTAATGTCCACTTGCACTGAAGGATGAACTGATCGGATTGGAATGGTCAAAGGTCAAGATCACCGTGACCTTAAAAAAGCATGTTTATAGCCACAAGTCTAGAATTTCAACACCAGTTATGACAAGAATTCACACAAATGTCTAATAGGATAAAATGATGATGTGATGACATTTTATATCCAACTTCAGTGTGACATCATAATGTTCTTCAAAAGCACTTTTCAGTGCTGTAACTCAGGAGCAGAAGGGGAGATTGTGACTTGATTTAGAGATCTTATGTGCTGCCAGGTTGAACGTGTGTGTTACGAATCCATGTTTTAGAATTTGTCGATTCTTCGTGTTCTATCAGAATCAGCTTTATTGGACAAGCATGTAAACACACACAAGTTATTTGTTATACATAATTTGACTATGTTTTGTTTCTCTCAATGGACCAAACAGTAGTCCGTTATTGGTTTTGCTGATATCCATCTTCAGGTGATTGTTGACCTTGGTATTCCTCTTTGAAAATAGTTTCTAAGTGACGGCAGTGTGTTTCTCACTGTCAATTATTTATTTGATAAATCATACAGTTCACCCAAAAAAACATTTCTACCAAAGAATGTCTTTAAAGACTTCACTGCATGAGTCTTCTGAGTCTGGACAGACAACTGCAACATGATGCCTTGTATTTTGCTAAGGGTAAAATGAGAAGGTTTTTGGTGAAGGTTGAGTTTAATGTTCACTTGTTGATTTACAAGAAACTGCTCAATGTAAACAAAAATAAACCTCATTTGATCATTAATTTGTGTTTAAAAACACTATTTTCCATACATGTTGAAGTGTATGTCTAATTTTACTCTTAGGAATCAGTTGAGGTACCAAATCACTTTCTTTTTCCTTTTTGAATTTACAGTAACATATATACGCACAGTTAAACAAGACATGTACCACAAATATAAAGTGGCACCGCTTAAATATATCTGCTGTCTTTTTGTGAGGCTTTATTGCATAATTTATTGATAAACTATGTTTTCTGTTTTCTGTCTGTTTGCATACTGTCACTGTTAACGTGTGTCCAATGTAAGCATTGTAAACATCCTCACCTGGAATTTTAAACACTATGACTTTTTGTGGCGTGATTTGACGCTAGATGGCAGCAGAAACCTAAATCTGCAAGAGAAGAGCTTCAGTGTGGAGCCTTGTCATCCTCTTGTTATTACTGTAACAGGTAGTGGTCATAACAACATGACCTCCAGTCCAAAAATACACACATTAAACTACACACGTCCCACGCATTACATATTTTTACATGTTTATTTATCTATCAGACTGCGTATGAATGTAACAGTCCACTGTGTGTATTACAGTGAGGTGGCCGCAGATAAACAAGCTAAACGATCTTGATCGACACTCCTCCGTCCAATCGGGATGTCGCTATTTCTCACTTCCTAGTTTTGAGCCAATCACCGCGGTGCATCAACAAGCCTGAGCCAAGTGCGGTTGAGTCGAGACTTTCGAATGTACGTGCTGTCCGACCACGTCAAAGCCTGCCTAGCAGGCCGGAAGTGACCTTCAAAGTAAAATGTTTTTTGAAAAATTACCGCCTGCCAGTTTTTTACCATTGTATATTGTAGTACTAATACATTCATGTTAAATTAACATTTACTGTTCGAATTTGAATTATTATGAATAATGTTACCTTATCATGTATAATGTTTGGTAGATTAATACATTTAACATACAAAACATATGATGAACTAATAACAATGATGCATTGTTTTGAGTTCATCATATGTTTTTTGCAGTAAAATCGAAATAATCAAGTAAAGTACAGGTTGCTTTATAAATCAGTCATAAGCCACTTAAACTAATATAAACTAATAAACATTAACAAAAGCTCCTTGTACTATTCCATGAATAGCTGCAGGTATCAGTGTTAATAAATGAACTCTTGTCTGCTCTGCAGTCCTTTTCCAGGAGGTCAGAGGTCAAATAATCTGTTTGAGCGGTCTTTTCTGGATGATCTAAAAGTGATTACTCTTTTCACAGGATACAGTTATGTTGCATTTAGCAGGAACACTCTGCTGCAATGCAGATTTGTTTAGTATTGGACGTTTTGTTGAATTTCATAGCATTTCTAAACAAATTTAAATCATATTTCAATGGTAAATGAGAACACACAACATTATTTACTATTTACTTTATTACTGTAGTAGTTTAAAGCTTACATCCACACAATCCAACTTGTCATTTTTTATTTTTTTTTCATTCATCAAGTGTGTAGCATGTATGTTTTATATATTCAATCTTGCTTTTTTTTCTTTTTTTTTACTATGACGTTTATCCCTTTTTTTATTACTGTGTTGTCATTTCTGGCATGGATAATATGCCTGAATTGAGTAAATTAAAGTGTGGAGAGAAAAAAGACAAGGTGAAGTAAGTTTTAGGTGGTTAAACTAGCAAGATATAGTTTTCAGAAACATAGTCACCAAAACATTGTTCTTAATAATGGATTATAACGTGTAAACAATTGGTAATTTACGTCAATAAATCCACAATAAACCATTTATAAATGGCAGCCTTTTGTTTTATTATGAAAAAAAAAAAAACGGAAGCCAACTACAGGAAGTCGGCTTGCTTGACAGTATTATCTGCTCTGAATGTCTGAACAATGTAGACCCAGGAAGCCTTCTTGGGAGCATAGTGTTTGTATTTATCATGTAACCTTATGGACATTTATCCACCAGTTCGCTTCGTGTCCACCGGAGGCCCGCGGGCTGGAAGAAATGTGGACGCCGACGAGAGAGGAGGACAGTCAGTGTGGCCGTTGTCAACATTACCGGGGGTGAAACGCTCGTGTTTTTATTGAATCTCATTCTCACGTTCACGGCATCACCGTTAAAGTTTTTTTTTTTTTTTTTTCAAAATGAGGATCTTCACGTGTCTGCTGAAAAACGCCAACCCCAAAATCGAGTATTACTCCAGGTTTTCGCCTTCCCCGCTCTCCATTAAGCAGTTTTTGGATTTTGGTAAGTAGCACTACCTGGGCTGTCATCCTGGAAACGGGGGTGACTTGCTGATAAGGAAGAGCAGGCCTTGTGTATTGTCACTTGAGTCGCCGTATCTGTCGATTTGAAGTGCCACATGCAAGCTCCGGGGTTGTTATTAATAGTAGAAGCCCTCCTCGAGCTGCCATGAAACGTTAGACTTTGTGATGGTCAGATGTGGCATTTAAATTGGCTGTTTACCTCTCAGTAAGCCACCCCACGACAGCACAAACAGCCCCCATGCCATGCTGATGGCTCTGCATGACAGCTCTCTGTTGCAGGTCTGTTTACTATTTGAACATGTGTGACAACCCTTCTCCATTCATCTAGGTGCTGTGTCCTCACTCAGACTGACACAACAGCACGTATGCAGTGGAGGATGCAGCTCAAGTTACACACAGTTTTTGTAGCTGCTCTGCAAAAAAAAAAAAAAAGGTTTTGATCATGATTTCAGGTTTATTACAATCCTCTGGGAGCATGGAAGTCTCATCAACTGTGCTACACTCCGACATGAGACTTGAGATGTAAGGATGACAGTGCCGGAAGCCGCACTCAAGGCTTTTCTTAATCCATCTCTGATTAAACAGTCATCTCTCTTACGTAATGTGTTCTCACAGCTGTGGATCTGACGGGGAGAGCGTGAACGTGCGCCACTTGTTTGCATTGAGAAGAGAATCTTGTCACAGCAGCACTTGGACAAAACCCATGTCGGTGTGTTTCGCAAAGGGGAACAAGTGAGACATCATCACCGCAGAGTGCGTGTGTGTAGCTCCAGAGCTGAGTCAGTATTTGGTGTTTTTTCACTACCCCATTTTTTTTATGAGCCCTCCATTAATTCTGATGAGTCAGGGGAAGCAGAGATGATGGGACATTTCCTTTCACTCTGCTGCAAAACATCTCTTTGCTCAGTACAAGTTGGAAAACATTTTGACCATTGCTTCCGTTTTATAGCTGGGAAAAACTTGAAAGCAGCCGATTTCCTCCTCAGATTTTCTCTGCTGACGGTTAATAGGTCTCATATGCTTCCAAGTCAGTCCTCACATGCACTCATTAGAGAGACCAGGCTGCTTGCACGCTGTCTAGATTAAATTTTGGTCCAGCCAAGGCTGTTAAAATGCAAAGTCATTGTCAAGGAAGACATTTGACATTGCACCACTCACAGCACAGCCATTCAGTTTTTCCTGTTTAGATCTGAAACATAAATCCACCCTAACCTTTCTGTGACCCCCCCCCCTCTGCCTGGTAACAATATTTATGATTTCCTTGTATGGTTCAAGCTAATATTGGCGGAGAGTTCCAGCCAATTTGCAGAGCTGAAGGTATCATATTAAAGGTTGAAAATTGAAACTCCAGCTCCTAGTAAGATACTCAGGTTTTTAAGTGTGGCTTGTATGTTTGCCGCCTCTACCACTCACTCCTTTTACATTTTGAAATCACTTTTTATTTGACAAATCTTGTCAGTGGCTTAAAATGAAGCATTTTCAGGAGTGTTTTAAGGTTGCTAACAGTTACATTTTGGCGTAATTCCATCGGTTTCTTACCTGGATGACGCACCTCGGTCTTCACATGTCAACTAGAATACAATAGACGTTTTGTGCAAGGCAGATTTCGTCATGTGTCAAAACGAATCATGGTTTCAGGTGATTTAGCTGTCATTGCGCAACACGAAGTTCAATAGTGAAGCTCGAGTCAGGGCTGCAACAAGCAATTATTGTCATTGTCGATTACTCTGGTTATTATTTTCTCAATTAATCGTTCGGTTGTTTGGTCCGTAGAATGTCAGAAAACGGTGTAAAATGTTCATTAGTATTTCCCAAGATGACGTCCTCACATGTCTTGTTTTGTCCACAACTCAAGTGTATTTAGTTTATTGTCATAGAGGAGTAAATAAATCAGAAACATTTCCAGTTGAAGAAGCTGGAATCCAATACATTCGTCCCTTTGACAACTAATCAATTAGTCATTGCAGCTCTCTATACCTAGTGGTGGAATGTAACTAAGTACATAACCATAAGATTAACCCTAATCTATACATGTCTATTTATGTAAACACCGTGATGGAACATCACTAAGTACACTTGTGTACTTGTGTAAGTACATACACTGGTGAGGTACTTGTTCTTTATTTGAGTATTTCCATTTTCCACTACTTTATACTTCCACTTCCGTTTTGAAATTCGCCTTCCCTTTACCGAAGCAATAATTAAATACGATGTCTTTACTTTGACCCAAGTATGACTTTTCAGGTGCTGACTAATACCACAAGCTCCAGATATACCAGTCACTTTCATTTTTGCAACTTGTTCAGACGTCACTAATTTTTCCTTCCAGGCCGGGAGAATGCGTGCGAGAAAACATCCTACATGTTCCTGCGGAAGGAGCTCCCTGTGCGGTTGGCCAACACCATGAGGGAGGTCAACCTGCTCCCTGATAACCTGCTGAGCCAGCCCTCCGTCAGACTGGTGCAGAAATGGTGAGACTCTTCCTCAGGAAATTAAGTTTTTATTACAGACAGGTGATAAGGTTTATGGTTGTGGGGTTGTTAAGAGGAGCATGTAAAAACTGCCTTTTGACCTCTGTTTGCTTCACCAGGTACATGCAGAGCTTCGTGGAGCTGCTGGATTATGAGAACAGAAAGCCGGAGGATGCTCACACTCTGAACGAGTGAGTGAACACTGTCTCAGTTATTGATTCATGATAGCGAGTGCTATACATGTGCAGGAAGTACAGCTCTGTCAGGCACCCAGCTGTTCTATACTGGATTTATGTATTTATGTCTAGAGTCCCTCCTCCAGTGCAGCTAATCCCCTTAATACACAATGATCTCTGCTGACTGTACAGGTAACGGTGCGTATTTATACGATAACAATGCCCGTGTGATAAACAGAGATAGGAATTCAGATAAGGGCGTCTGTTTAGAGGGCACATTTCCAAGAATTGTTCGGTTCACTGGAAATGAAAGAAAAGTGATATCACTTGGTTCATGACTAAGACATTTGTTTAGCCTTCAAGGGGGCAAAAACAAACCAAGTGGATCAAAGAAAAGATTTTTTTCCATTGATAATTGGAAATATGGAAATATATGTGTACATGATCAGTGTGTTAATAGGTGGAATTGTTTTTATTTCATTTTCAGTTTCCTGGAGCTCTTGATCGAGATCCGCAACCGTCACAACGACGTGGTTCCCACCATGGCTCAGGGAGTCATCGAGTACAAGGAGAAGTTTGGCTTCGACCCCTTTATCAGCAGCAACATCCAGTATTTCCTCGACCGCTTCTACACCAACCGCATTTCTTTCCGCATGCTCATCAACCAGCACAGTGAGTTCCACAAGCCTTTGCTGTTTTTCGGATGACAGGCATACTGTCTATCTGTCTCTGCAGCTGACTTTGATTCCCACGTCTTTCTGTGCAGCTCTCCTGTTCGGCAACGACACCAACCCTGCCCATCCGAAACACATTGGCAGCATCGATCCCACCTGCAGTGTGGCCGAGGTCGTCAGTGGTGAGTTAAAGAAAGGTTTTTGCTTTGCTGCTAATATTTGCATAGTTCTGAAAGGATAAGTTCACCGTGAATGAAAATCCATTGATGATCTAATCACCCACATGACAATAGAAAGTCTGGTAAAGTTTCGTAGTCCACAAAAGATTTCTGGAGCTTCACAGCTAGACAGCATTCTCCTGAAGGACTGAAGTAGATGGGGACTTGTCTGAAAACTGAAAAAGCAACCCATAAAACCTCTTAAAATGGCTCCATATAGTTTGTCTGGCGTAATCGTAGTCTTTGGAAGCCAAGAGAGCTCAACTTGATTTGAAAATAGTTATTCAAACCCTAATTGCACGATCAAGCTCATGCATCCACTTCAGACAGAGTTTGTGTTAACGCTTTTAGCTTAGCAGCTACAATGAAAATGTTGGCTTTGAAAAGCGTGTAAAAAAACAATTTTGGATCTTTGGACTTCTGGAGACTTGGACCAGAAGAGCTGTATGAAGCCATTTTATTACGTTCTTTGGGTTGTTTTTCACGTTTTGAAAGATATCCCCATCTACTTCAATTGTTTTGGAGAATGCTGCAGCGTTGTTCTGCTGTGAAACTCCAGAAGGGTTTTGTGGACCGCAAAACTTCACCCGACTTTCCATCGGCATGGGGGTGAGGAAATTTTAATTTTTGGCTGAACAGATCCTTTCAGGGAAACAGAGTTTTATCACAGACCAAACACAGCTGAGTTCCTCGGTACAAAACGGTGTTTACATAATGATACTTCTTGAAATATTCCAGAAATCCAAAGCTGCACTCTTAGTGACCCAAGAGGAACAGAGAGCCATATTAAAAAAGAAAATCCAAATATAAAAAAATCACATATTCCGCTTGTTTTGCCCTGACTCATGTTGTTTTGCCTCTTCTGTCAGATGCCTATGACACCGCCAAGATGCTGTGTGAGAAGTACTACTTGGCTGCTCCTGAGCTGAAAATTGAAGAGTTCAACAGTAAGATTATTGTTTCCATTCATGTATTTGAGTGTTTCCAAATTTAGGACTGTGATTACAACGTTCGCCACCTCATTAACTTCTCAAGAACCAGTCTGGGTGTGTTAATGATCACTTCACATTCTTGTCTTCCAGTGAAGGCCCATAAAAAGCCCATCCAGGCGGTGTATGTGCCCTCTCATCTGTTCCACATGCTGTTTGAGCTCTTTAAGGTGAGCGGCATCAGTATTTTGATGCTCTTTTAAATGTAATTAAATTATAATGTGACTATATTTCTACAAGGACTTGGGCTGCGCTGAGTGAATCAACTCTGTGTGTGTTTGTAGAACTCGATGAGAGCCACAGTGGAGCTTCACGAGAACAGTACAGAGGAGTTACCACCAGTAAAGGCAAAAGTCACTCTGGGTAAAGAGGATCTCTCCATAAAGGTATATTATACACACATATCAGCACACACCAAATCATCAGGTAAATATTTGTCTTTTTCTTTTTTAATTAGAACTCTGAGTCTATGTGTTTGCCCCCTGTCAGATCAGTGACAGAGGAGGAGGAGTTCCTCTGAGGAAGATAGACCGTCTGTTTAACTACATGTACTCCACTGCCCCGACACCAAGCCTGGAGCCAGGAGCTGTCCCACTGGTACACAGACACACACACACACACACACACACACACACACACACACATTAAATCAAATTAGTATTGACTCTGGTGACCATTGCAAACCTTCCATAGCCCACAGATTTGTTATATACAGCATGACATCTTGGAAATTAAATTCTACCGTTCTCCCTCCCCCATCCAGGCCGGTTTTGGCTACGGTTTGCCGATTTCTAGGCTCTATGCCCGATACTTCCAGGGGGATCTGAAACTCTACTCCATGGAGGGCGTGGGCACAGATGCAGTAATATATCTGAAGGTAAAGTGAGCTGGTCAAATGTCAAGCATGTTGTAATGTTTTGTTTTTTTTGTTTTTTTTTGTCACTCAAGACATGATAAGAGAGTTTATAATGAATAGTTTGACATGTTGGGAAATGTGCTTATTAACTTTTTTGCCAGAAGTTGGATGAGAAGAATGATACCCCTCACATCTGTTTGTGAACTTTGACACCAGAGCCAGAAGACAGTTTGCTTAACTTAGCATAAAGACAGGAAGTAAACAGAAACGGCTACCTCCCATATCTGTCTGTTAAATGTGATGTTAGTGCTACAAGACATTAGCTTAGCATAAAGACTAGAAGCGGCTTGCTACCCTCCCTTACTGTGACTGTCTGTTAAGGGTGATGCTAGAGCTAGAACATTTTAGCATAGCTTAGCATTAAAAGAGGAAGCAGGGTGCAGCAGCTAGTCAACCTCCCTCATCTGTCTGTTAAGTGTGATGCTACCATTAGAATACTTTAGCTTAGCTTAGCATTAAGACTGGAAACAGGGGAAGGCAGTTAGCCTACCTTTCTTATCTGTCTATTCAGTATGATGCTACTACTAGGAGACCTTAGCTTAGCATAAAGACTGAGACCAAGTGGACGCAAGCAGCCAGCTTACCTCTATTATCTGTCCGTAAAGTAAGTAAGTATAATATTAGAGCTAAAATACTTTAACTTAGCTCAGCATAAAGACTGGAAATAAGGGTAAGCAGCAGGCTGACCTCCCGTATCTATCTGTTAAGTAGTCTATGATATAAGAGTCGAAAGGTGTTAGCTTAGCTTAGCATAAAGACTGAAAGTAGGGGAGAGCAGAGCATTATAAAGTTATAAATCTACATGTGGACATATTTTATAGCCAATATAAATGTCGTGAGTGAGTGTTTGCTATGTTTAAATAAATTGCTCTTGTTTTTTGTTCCTCCTTGTGTTTAAAGGCCCTATCCAGTGAGTCCTTTGAGCGCCTGCCTGTCTTCAACAAGTCAGCATGGCGTCATTACAAGACCAGCCCGGAGGCAGACGACTGGAGCAACCCCAGCAAAGAGCCACGCGATGCCAGCAAGTCCAAATACAAAGCCAACAGATAACTCTGCCTGACCACGCTAGCCCAGCCCTCCGCTGGAAGCACTCTGCCCTCGAGCATGTACGATGAAATGTTGCCCTTGGGTAAACACTTGGTTTAGGATCAGACTTGCTTTTTACATTCCAGTGGTTAAAGCTTTTGGAAAAGACATGACCTTGAATTATGTCTGTACCCAATGGCAATAACATTCATCAGCGTAGCTTTCATTGTTGTGGCATTACCAGTGGCTCTCCCAAGACGGAGTCTCAAATGAACCTCTTCCAAATTATAGTCATTTAGTGAATTGAATCTTTACTCATGTTGACTTAATTTCCTCTTCTATCTGGCCATCGTTTTAAGATAAATTCACTGCATCATGTTAACTCTCCCTCCGTCTCATGCACTGCTCTGCCTGATTCGCCTGTGCTGGCTGGGCCGCCACTCTCCCTGCACTGCTGTGTCTTTCTCACAGTCACTGAAGGCTTGTCTTCTGTTTTCAACCTCTCGAACACAAGCAGAGTCGGGGGGGTTTGAGTTTCAGTGCAATTGGGAAGAGGAGGAGGTTTCATTTCCTTCCTCTGGGAGACACTTTTGACTGAACGCACAATTAGGCCAGTGTGTCACTGGCATAGTAAAGACTTGTTTTGGACTCTGTTCTGGGAACATGGAAGAGAGGCTAGCACATAGATGAGACAAAATGATAACCCCTTTGTAAAAAAATCATAGGAAGAGTACACCTTATTTTTAAAGATCTAGAAGTCAAGATTTTTATTTTATCTCAGAGAGCGAGAAAGCCTTACTTCTGGAGATGTATAGCATATTTTATGTTTTAAGAAATCTGCCTTGAAGGCTCTACCGGAACTCAAAGTTCATTTACAATGGGTTAGAAACTATGTTTTTTCAGAGTATTTTGTTTATATTGATTGATCGTCCTCCTACAGGCAATACTGACCCTCATCCGACATTCCTGCTTAAACCCCAGCTCTGCTCCCCGATATAACAACTATTAAAGGACCAAAGTAGCATCTGTAGGATGCTTATGAAATGCCACCATGCCAGTTCCGTCTGTCATGTAGCTTCAACCACACCAGCATGATGTATTGTACGAACACTCAAACGGAGAAGAATGGACCTGCTGCGTCTATCGAGGATTCTAAAAGTGGGAATACATCATCACCTCATCCTGTAAACATGCTCACAGCTTGGACCCCCTAACAATGCTTCAACCGGTCAGCCTTGTGTCTCCCTTGTGGTGTTACTAATCCTTGCAGCTCTCTGAACAAGTTTGAACAAAGAGTGTGTATTTTTAAAATGTGCTTTCGTTTTTATCATGTGTGTAAAAGACAGGATTAGAGGATGCATCTTAAATAATTGACAGGTTTTATTTATTTAATCCGAAACAAAGACGCAATTAAGAGCTACCTTTTCCAGGCTTTCGCACTGTTTTCTTCCACTTTTCATCACTAATAGCTAGGTACTGAAACATTGCTTCGAACCAATCCCATTTTTCTCACGAGTCATATTTTGGAACTTTTTTTAGTGCACTTTACGAAAGCTAAAGGTAGATTTTTACTTCAAATAACACTTTTATGCAGTAATCTCAGACCCTCTTTCAATAATTTCTTGTAATTATAAATTTAATAATATAAGATTATTTATGATCAGGTCATCACTTTCGTTCTGAAAAATGTCCTCATAGCAGTGAAGCTTTAGGAACTGTGGGAAAAAGACCAAACCATAATAAAACATGGCCCAAACCTAGGACCAGATGATGAAGGAATTCCAAAACTCTGAAGTGACATCCTTTTCTCGTCTCCTTTAGCGTCACCGCTGATGTGAAGAGAGTAGATGAAGAGCTCAGAAAGGAAAGCTCCCTCATCTGTAAGATATCATCA
>OMLP01013122.1:0-28509 GCA_900302685.1 Spondyliosoma cantharus | reverse complement strand
ATATCATCACTGCCAATGCCCTTGTCTCAGTGACAAACCTGCTGTAAAGACAACAGTCGTCTTCATTTACAGGCCTCACTTCACCACCATTAATGTGTGCAAATAACCCGTGATCACACTTCAAAGACAATGACTGAAAAAAGTTCACACCTTCGTGAAAGTTTCAGCCCCTGTTGTGGGATTTTAGAGGCCAGAGGATCTTTCATCTTTAGCACTAACCAACCTTCTCTGTTAAACACTGTTTCTGTACCAATGGTATTTATAAAATACGATGAAATATTGTGTACATAACTATTAATAATGTGTTCTCTGCCAGTGTGGAATGATCGCTCTGTTTTCCATCCTACTGTACCTCCAGGCTTTAACAAATGTATTTGTGTGCATGACCTCCTCATTGAGGAGGTGGTCACGCAGAGATATGCAAATAATGCAACATGGACCGAAACCAAAAAAAGGTGATCAGTGAGCAGTCTGAGGATGTGATCCAGCATGAGATCAACTCTCATTGTCGAACCTGACAATAAATAATAATTGCTGTTGTGTGCGACCCGTCTGATTTGACCCTTTGTTCTTGTTAATCGGTAAGAAGGGGAAATGCTGTTAAATTCACATTCAGTTATAGAGTTTTGATTTATTTACATATCAAGCCGTCTGAACATTAAGTTTAAAAAATAAAAAAAGACACACATTCCCAAAGTTTGTACACATAGTGCAGATTAACATGTATTGCGTACAGGACATCTCTACATTGCATTAGGGTATTTATTGTATCGTTGGCCTGGAAGAGAGGTCTGCTCCGGCCTGGCATGAGCAAGCAGATCGGAGCAAAAAAAAAAAAAAAAGTCATTACTAACATTTCCAGTAATTGCAAGTAAAACACTGGGATGATGTTCCGGCTTTATGAGGACCTGACAGTTCACCTGGAGGGCTTCGATTTTTGTTTATTTCAAGTATCATCAGAGTCCTAGAGGAAGGCTTGTATCTCCAAGTTCGCCGGGTTCGATTAACAGCTGACATCATATTCCAGAGAGCAAGAATGTCTGCTAAACGTTGAAAGATAAAACATGGAAAACCAAAGAAATAAATACATGGCTTTTAAATGCTGATAATCCACAAATGTTCCTACTTGTTGATTACAACGAGACGTGACATTTGTGTGGCCTACTGGACGACTGTGGTGATGAGGGATCTGTGTGTTTGAGTGATTACATTTACTCTCTACTGTGTGGTCTCAAAGAGTTTACATTCAAGAAGCTAATACATGAAGGCTGTCTCATCACAATCAAAGTATTTGGGACTATCTAACAGGCATTTTACAGATTAGGAGCATTCCGAAAGGCTAAGATCTTAATGGGCTTGTTTTATGACGCAGCCTTTCTTTAGGTCTTTAAAACTAGGATTATACTGTTCGACTTCAACGGAGGTCATCTTTTCTCTGGTATAGGTTTTAAGTTGTCTTTGTGGTTAAGTGGTCATACCGGTGGCGTGGGAACGAGTGAGTCAAGGATTCTGGGTCACTGAATTTGAGGTTCCTTTCCGAGATTTTATGCTAAAATGGTGCAAAACGTCTGTTGGTTAATTCCTAAATCTCAATTCGACAAACACAAAAGTACAAAGTGAGGAGTGAATCCGATTCCTGTTGATGCACTGAATGTCACACACAGTGTCTGTAACTTTGTGCCTGTTCAGTAGTTACAAGAAATCTTGGCATCTTTGAAAGAAAAAAAAAAAGGCTAAACTAAACAGAAGAGGACCAAAAGCAACGAGGCCATATTATGAACAGGCTGTCGGAACAGTCTCTTTCAGCACTGGACAATCCAAAGCAAATCCTTTGAAAGATGCCGCAAAGCATCCTGGACCATCTCATGATATGTGTACATAAATGTGTACATAAACTGTGTACATAAATCCTCATCCTCTCTACTCGGTTGCCCAGACAACAGAGACAGCGATGGCTTCTTAGCTCTGCAGCACAGAATGAGCTTCATTTCCCATGATCACCGTCTGCCTTGCACATCCTTGAGGTGCACAGTTTTAGTATCCAGCCAGTGTTTGTAGGAGTGTGTGTGTGTGTGTGTGTGAGCAGTTCTCAGGCAGTGTACTGTGAGTGAAGTGCATGTGTGCGTGCGTGTGTGTGTGTATGTGAGTATTCGTGCGTTCAAGAGTTCATTTACTTCTCATCGTCATCCCCTTCGCTCATGCTGCTTATAGAGGCAGACGCTCCTTTAGGGGAGGTCGGGGGCGATGGCCGTGCATTGTGCCAGCGGGCGGGGGGAGACGGGGGTGAAGGAGAACGCAGGGGAGACAGTTCGCGAGGAGGGCTGTTGCAGGGCGACCCTCTGGGGGACAGAGCGTAGGACAGCATTCGTCCACTGCGCTCCTGAAACACCTGTTTCTGTAGAAAGAGATTGAGCGTCATCAGCAAGAACTTCATTGACAAAAACACACTTTTTATTTCAAACATCAGTCACTGACGTTACATTCTGATATTTAAGAAACAAACTGATAATATCCAACTTCAACAAGCTACAGATAATGATCATGATGACAGTTGTTTCCTTGATGAAAAAGTTACCTACCCAAGTCCCATCAGGTCCAAAAAGTTCTAAGAAGTTGCCGATAAACTCTCTGGATTTCTCTTCCCACTTCTGAATGAGGTCGTGACTCTTCTCCTCCACGCGGTAAACAAAGTGTTTGCTCTTCTCCTCTACTGTGCGAACCTTCTCCTTCATCCGGTCCACTTGGTTCTGCAGGCGGTACTTCTTCTCCTGAGGGGAATTAAATAAAAAAAACAAAAAAACAATCCCTGACAAACCAGAACCTCTGTCTTTATTCCTTGACTTGTAAAGATCTGTAGGGGAGTCTAAGCCATTTTAAACAATTCCAGTTAAAGACACAATGTATTTCATGATTAATCAAAACAAATAAAATGGGTGTCAGTCCAAAGCAAATTGTCCACATCTGGTTTCATGGCAAATTAAGCCATATACCATATAATTATCCATGAAAGTCCTTAAAAGGGTGAAAATATAAAATTTAAAATCTTTCATTTTCAGTTTCATCATTTTATTTAAGGTTACAACTAGAATATGTTTACATACTGTCCAGTCTGAAACACTGTTTTAGCTCCTGTCATACTCTTACGTTGATGTAGCTGACGTTCAGCTCCTTGGCCGTGTAGCCACGTTGGAGGTTGCGGCGGGCGTAGACGTCATAGTCCCTGACGATTCTGGTAATTAAGTCAGATGTCGAGATTCCCTCTGTTCGTTGTGTGGGCACAAACATCCCTGATACGCATGCATAAAAAGGCATAGGAATTAGAAAACTGCCCGAGAGGGAATACACAAAGCTGTTTCCTCCTCCTGGCATCACACACTGACCTGCCTCCTTGATGTGTTTATAGACGTCCTCACTTCCTGCTGAGGAGTATGGGATATCGTCGTGAGCCACAAAATCGATCTGAGGAACAATCAAAGTTTGCATACAGTATGGCAGAAAACACTGCACTCGATGGACTTAAGATGTGTTGTTATGACAGCCTCTGGGTGCTTCATGCACCATTTAACAATCAGATACTGTAAACAACCACACACACACACACACACCTTGTGTTTCTCTAGGAACTCGGGTGTGAGAGTCCAGGGTGCGTCTCTCAAAATCTCGTCGACATAGCGACAGTGCCTCAGTGCTTCATAGCGCTCAATCTCCGTCATGACGGTGAAACCCTTGTATTTGTGGGTCAGCTCATCACTGCACACTGTTCCGAGCACAAACACAGAAACATAGAAATCACTATCAGACAAATCTGTGTGAGTTATTCTCAGCAGTGCGAATGTGTGTCAGTCCTACCTCCTACTATGAGGTAGGTGTTGGGGAAGAGGTTCTTGGCCTGCATGAGAGCACGAGCATGTCCAGAGTGGAACAGGTCAAAGATGCCATCTGCGTAGACTCTGACCGGCCGGTCCACTGAAAACACACAGCAACACAACAGCATATGTATCAGGACCAACTGTAGTGCTAACATAGGAGAGTAATGGTGCTGAGTTTCCATATCACATATTGAAATACCAAATTCTCTCTTGAGGTTGTGCTGATGTATGAGAATAAAAAAAGATAACAATCTTAATTGTTTTACAACACAGTTTTAAAAAGCGTTTCATGTATTCAGCATTGCACTCCTAAAACCTCATCGTTGTCCTTCTCTCAATTGTAAGTTTTTAACAAAAGTACCTAAATTGCACTTTTTAGTCTCTGTCTTCCTCTTGCCTACACTACCCATGATGCAACTCAACTGTCAAAAGAGCCGTTAGAGATTCTACTGTGTTTAGCTAGTCACAGCTATTGTAGCCTGGAGCCGTTAGCCTCAAGCCTAATTTATTTAACTTTTGGTCCGTAGCCCCAAATGTCGCAGACTCAAATGACATCACTTGAGACTTCTGAGCAGAAATTGCAAATACGCGCTGCTATTAACACCAAGATCCTCTCACTCTCATTTCAAAGTGTACACTGTGTCCTAGGTAGAATAACACCTAATGACACATGTGCTACGTGGTTTGGAATAGCAGTGTAAACAAAACACAAACATGACAGAATGAGCTGCAGTATAATTTATTGTGCATAAGTGGTGAGAATTATTGATTCGTTTCAGTTAAATTAGCAGAAAACAGTTGACACAGAGAGAGCCTGGGGCCAGGTCAGTTGCCCACTTTGATCTATTGGTAATATCCAGACTTATTGCTCCGTAGGCTACGCTAATGACACATAACAATCAATAGTGTGTTGTTGGTCGAGGCACTTTCTGGTGTAACTCACACACATATATTCCTAGAGAGATAATTCTACTGTTCAGGCTTGATGCAATATTATCAAACCCTGGTCATAACACTGTTGTGATATGTACTAGGACTATGTACGATTATATTTGGCGGACCCTGCCACCTTTCTCGCCTAAAAAACAGTGTTCAGAATACTTTTTTATAGTAACCCTCCCAAACCTGACTGTTGGTTTGGCAACAGTAGCAGCTTTAGAAATAGAACTATTGATAGTTTTAATGCAATAGTAGTAGTAATAGCACTAAAAGTGATAGTGACACTGTAGCAGTAGTAGTTTGGTAGTAGACTGTAGCAACTGTTGTACGGTGTAATAGTAGAAAAAGTAGAAGGGGCCGCGTTAGAATCATTAGTAAAAAAAACACATAATTCCATAACTCATTGACTCTGTGAAAGCTTGAAAGCTGACACATAAATGAAAGCTTAATGACTTTTTATCTTTTTGATGCTACCCATAACATATTCATGAAAAAGGCATTTTACAAAATGTTGTCAGTCATGTAAAACTCACTAAATAGTGTAATAATTACTGATGAAGTACTACTGCTAAAAGCTTCCCATGAAATCTTGACAAAAATGTGAACATGTGAACAGCGTGGCTCAGGGTTAGAGCTAGCATCTTGTTATCGGAAGGTCGCTGGTTCATTTCCCCTGGTCTGCATGTCGAAGTGTCCTTGGGCAAGATACTGAACCTCAAACTGCTCCTGATGCGCTGGTCGGCACCTTGCATGGCAGCCACCGTCATCAGTGTATGAATGTATGTATGAATTACTGTAAGTCGCTTTGGACAAAAGTGTCTCCTAAATGCCCTAAAATGTAAATGTTCTAAGAACTGAAAGAAGACAGTGGACATTTAATTTCTTCATAGTTCTTCAGTGATGTCGACAGTCTGATTTTTATTTCAAAATAATAGACTTGTGTCACACAGTAACACCAGTGAAGTGACTCTAGGGGAGTATATATTTATTTATTTAGTGTTATTTATATTTATTTATACCCTATCATATATTCGATAGTTATGTGTACATTATTACATTTTAAATAATAGAAACACATGGATTTGAACTTAAAATACGGCACTTTCCTTCTATATGTAACTGCGGGAACAAGTTGTTTGGTGGTGCTCGGAATGTTAAGTAAATATTGCCAAATCAATGGCCCAAGAGGCAGTAATTGTTCAAATAACCCATTGATTTATTGCAAAATATGAAAAAAATGTGTTTTTCATGTGTTATTTTTCTGTAAAGGCTGCAGACAGAAAAATGGACATTTCCATAGAAAGTATTTGTGGTGGTAGGGAAACTGTAGGAGTAGCCACAGTTGTAGAGATTGTGGTAGTAGAAGTCGATCCTGAGGGACTATTGGTCGAAGCAGCGGCAGTTGTTGTAGTGCAGCATGCAATGGTATAATGAGTACCGTTAATGTTCATGTACATGTAGCATCAGTAGGAAAGTATAGTAGTGTAGGGTAGCAGTGATACTTTGAGAGTAGCGACAATAGTAGTAGTAGCAACATTACCGGTATTTGTAATAGTAGAAGTAGTCTCAAATATAGTAGTAGAAGGCGTATGTATGGTCTGTAATTGTAGAAACACTAGCAGCAGCGTAAAGTGAATCAGTAGCAGTAGTGTAGTGTATAGGAGTGGTGTATGTATGTGTAAATAATAAAAGTGGCAACTGTGGTATTAGCAGTAGCTTTAGAGGTAGCACCTGCACTGGCAGTAGTTGTAGTGCACTACTATTACAATATACATCAAGTGTCTTTTCCTGGTTTGAAAGGCTGTCATTTTCTAAACTTACCAGACCAAAAATGTCCAGGTATATATCGTATGTTGCTAAACATACTGTGATATCATTTTAAGGTCATGCTTCCCAGCCATAGCACTAGTATAAGGAGTAAATGTTAAAGACAGGGAGGACTGAGGAATAAACATGACAGGTGGGAGTGGGAGAAGGTGGAGGGAATGTATCAGAGAAGGAAACCGAGCAGGAGGAGGTCTACTGTACCTGGTGTGCCTCTGCGGGCCTGAGCGATGCTGAGCTTCTCATGAGGGGCGCGACAATCACAACTGGTCTCCCTGGCAAAGATGGCGGGCTCTGTCAAAGTCTAAGGCGGAGAGGAGGACAAAGAGGCGGTTATAGATAGAATACAGCACGGACGTCTCATTCTGGAGGACGATTGGACATGAACATCGAAAACACCCACACACCCCGAAGCACAGCCACCCATCCCTTCAAGCAGTACACGGTATGCCTCCCTTTTCCACACTCATTACTTTTACAGTAACCTCCATTAAGTTATTGACCACAGCCGACGCCTGCCTGCTCCATATTGGGCCGATGGATTGAGAGGCAGACGGAGCTGCACTCAGCGTTATTGATCACTCTGTGTGCGTGAGCAGACTTCTGTGTGCAGCCTATTTGTGTGTTAACATGTGGCAGAAAACAAGGTCAAAGCTATTGATCTCTCGTCAGGAATTTACTAGAAAAACATTTTTTAAATATATAAATGTAAATGAAGCAGATACGGAGAGAACAGAAGAAAACTGGCAGGGGGAACAAAGACGGATGAAGGATGATACTTGTTGAAGCTACATCAAGGTTAAAGTGTTGCAGTGTGAGCCTGCCTGAAAAATTTGTCTTTGTATGCCATCTGTTGACCGCGGGGAATACTCGCTGAATCTCATTCACACCAATAAAACAGAATCGGAGTCGGCACCGAGCAGAGAGCTGTGGGGGTGTGAGAGGAGGATGAAAAAATGGAAACAGATTCGGTCTCTGTGGACCACACTGGCAAACTGACGTCAACACATCCTCTAGGAACAGCAACGAGACCAGAGTCTGGCATGACAACACGGTCCACAGACACAGGACTACTCTTTCAAGAGAGAGTTACATCAATAATGGTTATAAATTAATCTGAGATGCAACTTGACATTGTACTTAATACCCATAAACCTTTTTAACGGGGCAAGACACCTGCCAATAAGAAAACATAAACATCTGGGAGGTGCTGTGCAGCTCGTTTAACCCTTATTTAATTACTTTGCATTGTTTTGTCCATTCATAGCCCATATGACATTCAAAATATAAAATATTCCTGTATTTATTGTAATAACAATGTTCAAGATCATTTTGTGTTAAAGGGAAGGATTATCGACATAAGGCTTTTAATTATGTCATGTGAACATAGGAAATATTTCAAAGGTAAAACACTGGTTGATTTTTACCCTTGAAATATTTAGATTTTTAAATTAATAAGTAATGTTTTAAGTGTGTGGGATCGCCCCCCCAAAAAAATGAAGAAGTGTCAACAAAACACTGCGGGTAAAAGATCTGTAGAATTTGGCACTATGAAATCACCAGTCACCAAAACTTGTATTACATTTGTACAAAATAAAGCTTTGTCGACTTATTGCTCAATTTGTTCGATCTTCATTTTAAATCATTCACATTACAAAAGCTGTGATGTTGAACTGAATTCTTGAACGCACTGAAAACACACAAATCATTCCCGAGTATGATGTCATAACATGCTCTACGCTCAGCTGTAGGTAATGAATTGCTGTTTCACTTTCACTTCATTACATGAATCATAGCAGATTTAGAGATGAGGTCTGGAAACAGGCTGTTTATTGTGGACAGGTGGATTTTAATTGTCATGCATGCACAAAGATGGGAAGCAATGGATTACATGTAATCAGGATTACGAAAAGGGTAACTAGTCAATCCAGATTACAACTGAAAAAATGTATAATTGGATTGTAGTTACACTGTCAGGGATTACTTGATTATTCAGACTCATGAAACGCACGTCTGTCATACAGGGTTTCACAGACAAGTGCTCTAGTTTGTGGTGAAACTGGCAGGGGAAAAATAACTTTTATGAGTCAAGATGTAAGGTTCAAACAAAAGCAGTCTCTCCAAAACAGCCTTCCATTTCAGGCAATGGCGCAACATAACTCACTTTGACTTGAATGTGCAACATCAGAACATTTATATCTAGTACAATCTGCGCTTTCATCTGCAGAGACCATGGCCAGTAATGTTTTTGTACTGGTAGTTGAATTTGACCACTTGTAAATGCTGAATAGGTGTGTTAATGATTCATCGATGTTACTGTTAGAATTCAACCAAGTCAAAAACTTTAGTTGACCAACAATCAGAGATGGGCACAAATACACCAAAAGGTATCTTGTGATTATATTACAAATACTTGCTATCAAGTATTTCAAAATAAAATACAAGTAATTTGTAATTCAAAAAATACAAAGAGACACTGTATACAAACTGATATAATTGCATTTTAGCCATTTAGCAGCCCCAATATAGGTTGGATTTTGTTGGACAAGATATTGATTAGGAGCTCTGCAATTAAAATTAAGTCATAATTTTGTCATTTGTCATTCAAGTAACTTGGTGTTTACTGAACTCCTCGTGTAGCCTACTCTGATTTTGCATCAAACATAGGCCATGTCAGCGGTTTAAACAGTTTTCACTATCACCTGCTGAGACGTCCATGTCGATGATGCATTATAGCACATTATGACCATACTTATAATGTGTTTTTTTTGGCCTGTTCTTGCGTTAACTTAAGGTTTTTTTCTTGTCTTTACATTTAGCACACAGTGACCATTTATAGTGGTATATCTATCTATACCTCAGAAAATCACTTTTTTTTATTTACAGCACCCAATGGCCACACACAGCAATTTATAATCACATTATAATGCATTAGAAAAGACATTGTAATGTGTTTTAAATTGATTACAATCTATAACAACTATGGGTTTTGAATACATTATTCTTGCAAAAATAATGGGCAACCAGTAATTATGAAATACTGGTACTTGACCTAATAAGTCAATATAAATGATTTATAGTGTGTGGTTATTGATATATTATATATTTTGAATGGTGCATTATAAAACATTAAAGGTGTTTATCAAGCATTACAGACATTGGTGTCATAATGAGTTATTATTATTGTTATAAATCATTATGAATATTCATAAACTCTTATAACTATGATTATACAACACAATAGGTGAACTATAATGCATCATATCTAATTATGGTCATAATGCATTATAGACATGGGCATCATAGAGAGTGTTACCCAGTTTTATAATAGAAAAACCTCCAACAAATGTCATATATTATTCATGATTAACCAATAATTGATTATTCAAGGCAGCCCACTATCATTTAAAGAATGTCTGATGCTGAATATGCTAAATGTTTTGAGATGCTGACTGACCCAACCCTGCATACAGCCGTCTGTCATAAGTAACAGCTAAAGAGAGCAGGTAAAGAGCCACAGCTACAAGAGGAACAGAACGAAGGCATTCATCTTATAACATGCCATAAATATGAGACTCCTGTCATGGCATCCGAACGTCTCGTTTTCAAACTGGCTTTGAACACAACTGTTTCCATTAGAGAGCAACAGAAACAAAACAAAAAAGCAGCAGAGAGGCTGAGGGAGCATCCTCATCCCCCATGATTCCTTGGGCATGGTAAAACAAAACAGGGGGAGGGGGTTTCCTCTTTTTGAACACTTAGCACAGGGCAGATGGTGAGGCTTCAAACTAACTGACATGGGGCACTGGGGCCTATCGGGGCAGGCGGTCAGAAAAGCCCTCTCTGGCACAGGCAAAGAACATCTGGCATAAGTCGGATTAAAGCTGAAAAGAGAGAAACACAAGGACGGGAGATGGCACGGGAGCACAACGGCAGCGAGGAGGAGACAAGGAGGCAAAGATGGACCGCTTGGAGGAGGGAGGAAGGAGAAGAGACACAGTGCCGCAGTGTCCCCCTCAGCAGGTCTCTCCTGCTGTGTTGCCCACTGTGTGAACCTCACATCCTTCATTCAAACATGTCCACTCAGCAGTCTGAGCAGCGCCTCCTATGCTATAGAGGATCTGTTTCGTAACAGCGGAGAAAGCAGGAGCCTTTGTCTCTCTCTCTCTCTCTCTCTCTATATCCCTGTCACATCACACACACACACACACACACACACACACACACACACACACACACGACACAGACGAGAAAAACACACGCTAAAAGCACCCTACCGTCCGAGGATGGGGGCAGGTGTGTTCAAGCTCCTCCATGATTCCCAAAGGCTCATGGGATGTGGCTGTGGTCCCTCTGTAATGTGACTCAGCAGCATCAGTGAGGCGATGATGCCTCTCTCCTCTTCTCTCCTCTCCTCTCCTCTCCACTCAGTCTCCTTCTCCTTCCCTCTGTTCCCCCCACCCACTCTCTGCTCTGTCTATCCTCCCCGCTCCTCCTCCTCCTCCTCCTCCTCCCCCCTCCTCCACCTCCACCTCTCTGATCCCCTGCTGCAGAGAGGAGGGGGCAGCGAGGAGGCCCCACTCTGCAGCTATTTCCTGGCACCACAAAAGGGACAATGATGATTCTCTTAAGTGAATGTTGACTTGTCAGACTTATTCAACCTATAGAGCAGGGTTGATCAGAGTGGGTTCACTTTGGACAGCTATTTCTTTTTTGTTTAGAAAATAATAATTACAAACAGTTATCCTCAAAATAATTGTTCATGGTGTTTTAATTCTTGTGAGATAAAATCATCTTTAGATATACAGGATCTGAATTATTTATATGCACAGAAAGTCAACGTTAAGTGAAGCTGGGATCTTACCTTAATTTTGCATCGTAATAATAAAATTAAAAGTGCAATAGTGAGACTACTACTAAAATGAACTCAAGTAATCAACAGAAAGCAAAGAAATAACATCTGTGCTGTGTGTTGCAGAGATATCTAATGAAGTTAGCATGCTAACAGGCTAGCCTGAGCCCATCTTGGTCCAAAGCTCTACACTAGTGGTGTAAACAGCAAAACTCACCGGTGCTCCGAGCTGCCAGTCTAGACTGCTAATTGATCTAACTAGCTAACAGCAGCAACACTTAGCAGCTACTCTCATAATATGCTGCTTCCTATTTCTTTCGAGTGTGCATTCATAAGGTGGCCATATCTAACATATTGCACCTTAAATTAAATAGACGTCCACTTTTGGTCCGTGTCCTGCCAGTAAATTTCAGTTTTGGCCCTCCAAGTGAAAAAGTTTGGGCCCCCCTTCTATTGTAGCTTTTTGTTAACGTTGAAAATCAATGGTAGAGATGTTCTGCATTGACAGCTGTGCAAAAGAGAAGGAGACACCTACAGAAGGATGCCCCTGTGTATGTCTAAGTGATTTAGTCCAGGTTGTCAATCATTTATGAGGAAAGTATTTTAAAAAATGCAGAAATTAGCCACACAACATGACGAAAATAGATTTAAAAAATGTTTTTGTGAGCTGCGGGTGAGCTATCGCTTCTATAAACGATCTTCGCTCGCAGAGCCGACGAGCTCTCGCCATGGCGACGGGAAAGAGGAGAGAGCTCCAGGAGAAGGACCAATCAGAGAGGAGCTCCGGCGGTCCAGCAGTATGAGCGGTGAGGATTGGTGGAGTGGCCCATAGCGCCATCAGTGAGATGATACTGAGTATCACCATATTTGTTTACAGTTGAACTAAGAGCGTCTCTAAATAAAGGGTTTATTGATTTATTTTTTCTATAAGGTTTGGACAGTCTGCAGCGGATATGATATGGAAAAATATTAAAGATTAGCTTCAAAGCCTTGTGGAAAATAATTTTAATTTCTGCTGCTAATTAGTTTGGAGTATTATTTTCCCAGTATTTGGCATGTAAAATGTCTCGCTGTAGATACATGGCTGTCTTTGAAGCTTACAGTCACACCCATTCATGAATAGTCTGAGCTTCTTGACACACCAAACTGTATTTGATATTTGGCACAAAAATGAAAATGTGATGTTAGATTTGCTTCAGACTACAAAAACTATACTCCGCCCTTTTTCTTGTCCCCACTATATACTTGGGGAACTTTCCGCTGTCGGGTCAATAAAACACACAGTGACTGAAGTGTCGTAATGTAGGATTTAGAGAAAACACAACTTACCTGTCGGGGTCCTCTCCTGCTACAAAGAGGCGCAACAGCTGCGCAGCAGGAGTGTGCTCTGACGCGTCGCTGCTTGACCATGGCGTCCAAAATCCAGTCGGTTATGTACAGTAAAATACAATGATGTGTTAAACAGTTACTCCTCTTGTCTGCTTTATTGTTTAGTCTGAGGCAGGAGTTTGTGTTTGCTCCTGCACAGCGGGCAAATGCAGCAGAGCGACAACAGTCCGTCTGTCTGTCTGTCTGTCTGGTCCCATCAGCTGCTCACCCCTGATGAGCTGCGACAACTGTGGGCCACGGCCCATTTAGCAGACCTTACCCATACAGCTGTACATTGACGAACCTGCCCCTATTGTAGCCTACTGCTGTGGAGGATCTTCATACAACCTGCAACTTTTAGCCTCATTTTTAAAAAGTGAACAATATGTCTCTTGAAAAACAAAAATGATAAAAAGTTTTTATAGACTATAGGGACAACACATGTACACACAGTATAAGTGTAATACTTTTATCCAATTGACACAGATGATGTTACCGATATGATAATGTAACTATAATCCCACTGTACTGTAGGCCAGTAGGATCATGCTAATATATGAATTATCACAGTGATGTTTGGTGTAAAAGCCTAAATCAGCTCTGGGGATGGAGGACAAACCATGCTTTGTGTTTCCATTGTTGGACTCACTAGTGTCTCTGTGGCCCCAATCTGGGACAGGAACCCATTGTGCCCTCCTCGTCTCCATGGAAACAAGCTTCATGGGGATACTGTAGCCTATACACAGTCACAGGCACTGACTTTTAAAAAAGAGGGAGACCAGTGGTGTAATGCTCTAATATGAGAATCCAAACCTGAGGACAAGGTTATGTTGGTGAGTACCTGTGTTACAAGATAAGTTTCACTGTCACTATGTAGTTTTGGAGAATAAATGTAAAACTCAGAATCAATGAGGTAATAACACAAACTCAGAAATATTCATTTTTTCCCCAACTAATTAAACAAGCGGTTCTCAGAGGAATATAAGCTCCCCAGAACACTGTTTGAACCTAGAAAGGTGGCAGGGGCCGCCACATATAAACAAAGTAGCACAGTAAGAAAATGGGTTGTCCTTTAAAGTCAGTTTGGTTATTCAGTTTGTTCAGACATAAAAACAAAGTGAGCTTGCTTATTTAGTTTGTTAAGGCATACAATAAAAGTCAATGAAAATGTTCTCTTCTTATCAAAATGTCTTGCCCAAAACTACATAGTGCCACTTTAAATCAATTGGATATTGTAAGTTGTTGTGGCTTTAATGATTGAGGGTATTTCAGATCTGAATACAACATCTCAATTATTATCACTCAGAATTTCTCCTACTGTAGAAGCGTTGAACTCTTTTGGTCCTGTTTCTGTGGAGTCTACATCTCTGTTTCATTGAACAACATCGCCGCCATGTGGACAGGGGTGGAAACAACGCCTCATTCTCATTGGCTGACAGCGCTGCGATGTCACTTCCTGCATATGACATTCCCCGGGAAGACGATTTGGCGCGGACTGCCCTGTTATTGTACTGACCTGCCGCCGCCGCGTTGTGCAGCTGTCAGTGAGCAAACGTTTAAGGGGTAAAAGTTAAAGTTATGGCTCCGGTGTCGAACCCAGACAAAGACATGGACTGTCCGGACGGCGGTGAGTGTTTGTTTCTCGTCGCCTGCTAGCTTAGTTTAGAGGTCTCGCGCAGGGAAACCGAAGAAGTTAGCTAACATGTCGGCTAGCTTTCACTAACGTTAGCTTTCGACAACAAGGAGCACTTTCTGAGGCTATTAATACTTCATATATATGTTAAAATTACCTAGAACGAGTCTGCGAGTCTGGTATTACTAACAGACATAACGTAACCGTGGTTACTGACTACAGTATGCTGCTATTGTTGTCTGTTTGTTAACTTACATTGTTTCAACTGCAGCTGTCTTGTAAGATAGTCACGAACTAGCTTATCCTCCTCTCAATTACATAAATGGTAACCGTAACATATGCATATGCTACAAAGTAGTAGAGGTTAGGGTCAAACAATGTTGTGCCCTGCGTTTCTCAAATGTGACGTGAGTGGTGTATTTGTGGGGATATACATCTGCATACAAAACTGTCACGACCCTAACTGCCGCTGCGTCATCATGTCGATGTATCCTTCTCCTCAGACGATGGAGGAGATGCCTGTGGTCTGGCGAAGTCTCGCTCCCGACGAGAGAAGAGGGAGAAGACGGGGAGGAAGTCAGCACTGGAGCAGCTCAAGAAGGCCAAGATGGGGGAGAAGATCAAGTATGAGGTGAGCGACTTCAGTGTTGTGCATATACATCATGTGCGCATAACTAGGTATCCCTCGATCTGTGTGTAGTTGTTTGTAATTCAACTCAGTTTTTGACAGCGTAATATGACCTCACTTAGTGATGCAGTACACGTAAGAGCCTCATCAGCTTACTTGTCAAGATTCGTTAGAGTTTGTTCAGACTTGGATCAAATTTCCTACAAGCATGAGCTGTTTAGATTGTTATTGTTTTTTCTGAATTGAATTATCTTCTATCACAAAGGACTGCTCTGTCTGATAATTAAAATGATCAGTCGATTAATTGGTCGGTTGATATAAATAAGCCCCATTGGGTTCTAAAATGTTTTAATTTCTACGTAATATTAATCCATATATATGTGTTATAAAAGATATTTTAGTTTTTTCCCTATTATTGAACTTCGGAAATTCCATTTGTGTCTGTGTTTATTCAGAAAATTATTGTTTTAGCTGTTATGGTCAACAAGTGTTTATGTTCTCCAGGTGGAAGAGTTCACAAGTGTGTATGAGGAGGTGGACGAGCAGCAGTACTCGAAGATGGTTCGAGACAGACAGGAGGATGACTGGATTGTTGATGATGGTGAGTGTCAGTCTCCTGTGTCCACCGTGGGAATGTGTGTGATGAAGAAAGCCTGACGATGAATGTTTCTCCTCTCTTCTTCTTCCCTTCCCTCAGATGGAACAGGATATGTGGAGGACGGAAGAGAAATCTTTGACGATGACTTGGATGATGATGTAGTTGAAAAAAACAAAGGTAACCATTCACACAATATGATACATTATGTTACACAACAATTGAAGTGTATTTTGAGGCTGAGTGTGGGGAAATATGGAGTAAATAGTTTTGTACAAGGAGTGAATTTCTTTTCATTTACAGGTAAGGCAGGTGCGAAAGGAGCAGACTCCAAGAAAAACGTGAAGAAATCTGTTGTAGCCAAGCCCAACACCATTAAGAGCCTCTTCATGAACAGTAATGTCAAAAGACCTGCCGAGGTATGATTCTGCAGACACCATGTCCCTGACTTACCCCTGAGCAGGTCCTGACTTAAAATAAAAGAGATGCTTTACACTTTTTCTTACACTCGCATTGACCATAAGAATAATTTTGTTTCCTGCAGAAAGACGTGGACCTGTCCAAAGATGACCTGTTAGGAGATATCTTACAGGACCTGCACTCTGAGGTTGGTCCCATATCATTTAGACAGTGCATTGCTCATAGCCAACTTCTCCACCCCTTTATTTCCCATACCTAATCTGATATGTTGTGATATTTGTCTTTAATATCTGGCTGTCCTGTTTTCTCAGAAACCCAATCTCTTGACTCCTCCACCAGTGGTCACTCTGAAGAAAAAGAAGTCTCTCGGATCACCTTTGAACCCCTTTTCCATCAAACCTCAGATGCCAAAGGTATTCTATGGAGTATCATAACCACCTATCACAATCTTGAAAATGATGTAATCGAACTTGGCTTTATACCCATTTGTAAAGCATGTCCTTGGTTGGATTCTACATTTTGAATTCAGTAATTTTAAGTATGTATGTATGTATGTATGTCACTTCTGTAATACCAGGAGTCACCCTCCACTATGGGAATGAAGGCCAAAGTCATCAGGCCGCCGCCTTCTGACTCAACACCCAGGCCATCAGCCCGCCCTCCTTCTTCCTCAACTGCTCCTCCTGTAGAGAGGCATAAGGTAAAAGTGGAGGAGCCAGAAGAAGAGGAAGGTAAGAAAGACGGATACGTCAGTCCTGGCTTTTTTTGCTTTTTGTCCCTTCTAGCATCTTATCTTTTATGACAATATGTTTCTCAGCGAACGATGCCATGGCTTTTGATGGGGTTGACTTCGATGAGCCGATGGAGGTTGGACTCGAGGAGGAGAAGCCTGCAATGAAAGATGAAGCTGAACCTAAAGCCGCAGCTGAGGTGGCTGTTAAAGTTGAGGCCAAAGCAGAGCCCCAGGACCCTGTCTTATTGTAAATTATTTTTAATTTTTTAAAGAAAATATATACTTTTTTCTGGCTCAATCCTAAAATGGTGTACATACGTTATATAACTGAGTTCTAAGGTTAACAGTTAGCATTTTCTCACCTTCCTTTGCTTTTCCAGGTCCAGCAGGATCGGGAGCTCTTGGGGACAAGAGGAGGAGGAGGAGGGTGGAGCTACTGAGGCTCCAGCAGAGATACAGGTTGACTCCAGCAAACTCCCTCTGGTGGAGGGGCCAGACGGGGAGCAGGTTTTCCGCTTCTATTGGTTGGATGCCTTTGAGGAACCCTACAGCCAACCAGGTAAGGCATATTCACATCTGGAATGAATATTTGGTAGATTATATCAGGTAATTCCTAAGTGTTGACTTACTTGAACTTAACTGTGGCCTAGGTGTGGTGTACTTGTTTGGAAAGGTGTGGATTGAGTCTGCAAATTCTCACGTCAGCTGCTGTGTTACTGTCAAGAACATTGAGCGGACCATGTACTTCCTGCCTCGGGAATATGTAAGTGTTCCTGCTCGTTTCACATTAGTGTCACTATCATTGTGTCAGGACAGTTTGTCAGTTTTCTTCCCTTCACTATGTTTTTGTAATGGCTGCTCTCGGCAGTAATATACACACACACGATAGAGACACCTTCTCTTACATTGCATTACATTTTAATTTACATAATTTACATTACATTTTTTATTTTAATAATTCTTTTAATTGTTTCGTTGTGTTTTCATGAACAGAAAGTGAACACCAAGACCGGAGAGGTTTTGGACACTCCCGTAGGCATGATGGACGTCTACCAGGAATTTAACGACCTCTCTGAAAAGTTCAAGATCATGAAGTTCAAGTCCAAGGTTGGTCCTAACCTCGGTTATGAGACTTGTAGCATGAATGTCAGTGTGACATGTTTGTAACTGGTGCTTCTATTCTGTTTATCTATGCAGAAAGTGGAGAAGAACTACGCTTTTGAAATTCCTGATGTTCCCAGTCAGTGCGAGTATCTGGAAGTCAGATATTCTGTGAGTAGACATGCACACATTCACACCATGCAGCTGTTATTTATTTATTTTATCATTATTTTATCACCTCTTCATCTGTGTTGGTAAATGTTTTATTTGCAGGCGGAATTCCCTGCTTTGCCTTCAGACCTGAAGGGGGCGACATTTTCCCACATTTTTGGAACCAACGCTTCCAGTCTGGAGCACTTCCTCCTCAGCAGGAAGATCAGAGGACCATGTTGGCTTGACATCAAGACACCACGTAAGACGGATTGTATAATTAAGGCTGTATACTTTTTAAAATTGATTAACACCCTGGGTTTAACGATAATTATTTGGAATTTGTAAATTCACATGTGCCTTCTGTGTCTGTGTCAGAGCTCATTGGCCAGCCGGTCAGCTGGTGTAAGGTGGAGGCTCTGGCCCTGAGGAGCGACCTGGTCACTGTGGTCAAAGACCTGTCACCTCCACCCATCACCGTCATGTCCATCAGCCTCAAGACTGTCCAGAACCCCAAGACACACCACAACGAGGTCAGAACATTACCAGCTGTACACACAATCAAATATACAGTTTTCCGTTTTTAGCAGTAAATGTATGGGGCACTGATAAAATGATTTTTTAAAATTATTATAGCTGTGTTGGTTAGACTGAAATACTCAGTAGGCAAGGGCCTGATCATGTCATTGTTCCTCTGCAGATTGTGTCCCTGGCCGCACTCATCCACTATAAGTTCCAAATGGACAAAGCGCCACCTCAACCTCCATACCAGAGCCATTTTTGTGGCAAGTCATAAATCTTTTAACTTACATGTTTTCATTGCAACTTTTGAATACAAAAAATAGAACTGTATGGGAAAATAAAAGTCAGAAAGAATGCTTCAATGGCAACAGTTTAGGAAATGTTCTGATTTTCTTTTTTCTTTGCAGTGGTCAGTAAACCGTCCGACTGCATCTTCCCCTATGACTTCAAAGATGCAGTGAGGAAGAAGGTGGGTGACAATGGAGATCAGCAGTTGCACAGAGAAAGGATGAAGGGAAACATTGATATTTTTAGTATTGCCACCAAAAGACTCAACAAAACAATGTTAGACTTTATTCATGTGACATTAAAAACAAGTTTAGTAGTAAAAGGCGGTTTAATATCAATTGTACAAATAGTGGATTTTATTAGAATTGATGGGGAATGTATTTTGGTATCACAACACTTTCACTACATTGTATTTGTCAATGTGACTCTTCCTCTGTTAGAATGGGAAAGTGGAGATCGCTGCTACGGAGCGGACTCTGCTTGGCTTCTTCCTGGCCAAGATGCACAAAATTGACCCCGATGTACTAGTGGTAAGTAGAACATGTTGGGATAGACTAACTCTATGCAGTGTCCTAAATCCATTACACATTTGTTTACTGTAAATGTAAGATGTACAAGGAAGTGCAGATGAAGGTGCAGTGTTTCATTGGGTTAAAAGTTAGGATCGTTATTTTTGTCCTGTAGGGTCACGATATCTTTGGTTTTGACCTGGAAGTGATTCTGCAGAGGATCAATGTGTGTAAGGTTCCCCACTGGTCTAAAATGGGACGCCTCAGAAGGGCAAATATGCCCAAACTAGGGGTAAGAATTGCAGAAGTCCTCAGCAATATAAATGTGTCTATACCATGTTGTACATCACTAAATGTTGTTGCGCTTGGCAGGGTCGTAGTTCCTTTGCAGAGAAGAGTGCCACCTGTGGCCGCTTGGTGTGCGATGTGGAGATCTCAGCAAAGGAGCTAATTCGCTGTAAAAGTTACCACCTGACTGAACTGGCTGCACAGGTGCTGAAGGTGGAGAGAGCCACAGTCCCGCAGGAAAACATCAAGAACCTCTACAGGTTTGTGTGTCCTTAAAGGGCCAGTTCAGCCAAATCAGAAAAAAAGTTTTGGTCTTGGTTTTTTAAAATGTAAACACATTTGAGTTGTTTTCCCATTTAGCCATTTGATTTTTTTTTTGCTATGGCCGGGAAATGCGTGTGTATCCTGAAAAGTGCATGTGTGTTTGTGTGCCAGTGACTCTCCTCACTTGCTCTACCTGCTGGAGTTGACATGGACAGATGCCAAGCTTATCCTACAGATGATGTGTGAGCTCAATGTGCTGCCGCTGGCCCTGCAGATAACCAACATCGCTGGCAATGTCATGGTAACACACAACAATGCATCACTGAGCACACTATTGTCATATTGTTTTAATATAGTAAATCATAATAATACACATGCAACCTATGTTTTTTTTTGCCTCCTGCTTCAATCCTTTGTTGTCTTCCTGTGTCTTCTTGACAGTCCCGTACTCTGATGGGCGGCCGCTCTGAGAGGAACGAGTTCCTCCTGCTTCACGCCTTCCACGACAAAAACTACATCGTCCCTGACAAACTGTCCTTCAGAAAGGCCCAAATGGAACTGGTACAGCCACACAAACTATCACACACAGTTTCTTATTTTGTAATTTAAAGTTATCTGACAAATGTTTCGTCTTTGTTCCTGTTTCCCAGGCGGAGGGGGAAGGAGATGTGGATACAGGGAAGGGCAAGAGAAAGAAGAAGGCAGCCTATGCTGGAGGTCTGGTGCTGGATCCCAAAGTTGGTAAGTCTGTGTTTTAGTTTGAATTCACTATTTGACTCATTTGCACAGTTTACCAGTGTACATAATTCTATAACCTCCCTCTCTTTCTCTTTATAGGTTTCTATGACAAGTTTGTGCTGCTGCTTGACTTCAACAGTCTGTATCCATCAATCATCCAAGAGTTCAACATCTGCTTCACCACTGTGCAGAGGGAGGCTCAAAACACAAAGAAGAACAAGGTGGTGTTCATATGTTAACTGTAGAAGCAGATGTGTTTATGTGATCAAATGATTCATTGATAAATGAGTGATGAAGATCAGACATGATTTATAGATCCCAACATCCTGGTCACGAGAGAAAAGTTCTTGCTCACTTCCAACTCTTGTTTCTATTGTAACAGGAAGATGACTCTGAGGAGATTCCCGAAGTCCCAGATTCAGACCTGGATATGGGAATCCTGCCTAAAGAAATCAGGAAGCTGGTTGAGCGGCGTAAACAGGTCAAACAGCTGATGAAACAGCAGGACATCAACCCAGACCTCTACCTGCAGGTTCACTCACTCACTCTCTCTCTCTCTCTCTCTCTCTCACACTCACACACACACACACACACTTGACACTCACACACACTTGACACACACACACACACACACACACTTGACACTCATATACACATATACACTCACATACCTGCACACTTTAACACAGAGATGCTACATACTGTATGGTATTTCCAAGGTTCCTGAATTTCAGTGGGATATCCACCTCCCTTTTTGTTGGTGTTGAAAGATTATGAATTTCCACTTCATTTGGAAACAGTATAAGACATAAAGTTTCATAATGTTGACAAGCTTCTCAAACCACTCCTGCTGCATAATTGACTTATTTTTTTGTCCATCAATATGCGTCTGTCATCCTAATGATTTCAAAGCATCACATCAAGTAGCATATTTATTTAACAATTTATTAGTAAATGTTTGGATCATGCTGAGCGTACAGAAATTATTTTGGATTGGTATGATTTAAGTCTTTGTGTCCACACAGTATGACATCCGTCAGAAGGCTCTGAAGCTAACCGCTAACAGTATGTACGGCTGCCTGGGATTCAGCTACAGCCGCTTTTACGCCAAGCCACTCGCTGCACTGGTCACACACAAGGGTAGAGAGGTGAGTGAAACCTGCCTGCCATACTTAAACACATCTGTAGCCTTTAAAATTAATTGGTTACTTTATTAAGGTGAAAAAAGAAAAATATTTGATATTGAGGATGTTCTGCAATCACTTTGTGATTTACTCTCTGGTCTTCAAAATTGTTTAAATGCTTCCATTTTCATCCACAAGAGGGCACTGCCACATCATTTTACACATTGTGAACCACTCCTTCCACTGTTCCATTTTCTTTCTGACTTTGCTTCATCTTCTGTTTCTTTTCTATTTTTCTCCTCCTTCACACTTGTCATCCACCAAACTCTCTCTTTCTACTTCACCCTGTGCCCTTTCCTGTTCTAAATATGATTATTTCCTCAAGTTGGTTTGTCAGGATAAGGGACCTGTTGTAGTTTCTTTGATATCAGTGGCTCTATGGCTCGAAGTGTTTCCCAGTAACAAAATGCCACAGGAGTGCACACGAAACTCACACTCTCCCCATGTAAAGTCTGATTGTGTTCTTTGAGCACATGAATGGAACAACATGGGTGTGCACGCTCAATAAATTGGTGCAAAGAGGCGTGCATACTGCATGACATAAACGGCTAAATGTGGTATTGTAACTGAACACCACACACACACTCTCTCTCCCGCCATGTTGGTGGTAGTACTCATGTTCATTTAATGAGCTCTAACAGTACACATCCTCAGCAGAGGCGTCGAGCTTTGCCTCAGGGGAGTCCTTCATTAAGATCCCCTTACACACTCATTGTGCTCCCTAATAGAGGGCAGGGCATTAACTCTCTCTCTCTCTGTGTCTGTGTGTGTGTGTGTGTGTGTGTGTGTGTGTGTGTGTCCGTTTGTGCCTCCAGACACGCTCGTTGTTCGGCTGACAGAGCTACATTGTAAAAGGTGCACATTTGATTCGCTGGGACAGGTGGGAGTTTCTCTGCCTGCAGACTTGCTGCTTGTATCTTTGTCAACAGCTAGAAGTCGGTGGGTTCATTACATTTTACCCCGTTTTAACACAATGTCACCATCACTGTCAGAATCGAGGACATTGCTGCACTTGACAAGTTCTGTGCAGGAGCGTTAAACTAAATGTTAGTTACACTTAATTCAAGTCTGTAATCCTAATATTTTAGGATCTTTAAGTAAACTCGTTGCTGCATCATTTAAAGTCCGTTAACCCTCACTGGTTTCCCACTTGAAATGAAGGAATTGATAACTGAACATTACATCCAGAGTAGGGGTTGGAAAAATACTTGATTCTGGATGCATTGCGATGCGGACGTGGATGATGCTGAATCGATTCACAAATGTCAAAAATCAATGTTAATTGACAACGTAATGTTGACGGAACGCAAGAGGCGGAACTCGGAAGTGCAGCGCCTGGACAGTCGATGGCATGACAGTCGATGGCCGTGCACACGCGAAAAAAAGTGTGATGGCTGAGCGCAACATTCAACGGGCACCCTCTGCTTTAAAGCGTGTGGAAGCATTTTGGCTTCTATGATGTTGAAGGGAAAACGGACCTGGACTAGACCCACACCATATGCAAGTTGTGTCGAACTAAACTAAAATATTTTGGAAACATGAGAAACCACATTACACGTTTCCACCCAGAAGAGGAAGAAAAACAGTTGGTTGTAGTTGCTTCCAACCAGAGGACCATCGAGCAAGCGATATCAAATTTTCCACCCAACTTGGAAAGGGCAAAGCGAATTACAAGCTCTATTGCAACTTTTATTGCCAAGGACTTGCGTCCATATTCAGTTTCATTCATTTGTTTTATTAATTGAATATATTGGACGTAAATAAGTATGGATCATTACAAATACTTTGCTTTGAAAGTACCAAGTAGTCACACAGTGAGAAAAAAAAGTAGGAAGTGATTAGCAAACTCAGATTTAATTATTATTATTACTATTTTAATCATGCATGGAAATGTACGCAAAAAAAATTGTTTCATTGAGATGCATCGATAATCGGTTTAGAATCGAATCGTTGACCTCTGAATCCGAATCGAATCATGAGGTGCCAAGAGATTCCCACCCCTAATCCAGAGGGCCAAGTATTTATCCTAACGCTCATGTGATTGAATTTGCAACTTAAATATAAAATGAAAAGGTTTTCTGAGAAACTGTTCATGTCTGTTCCGATGTCCTCTCAGTGCTTATCCCAGAAGTGAAGTTCTCCAGAACCCTTTGCTCCAGAGCCAAAGGAACATATCCAAGACCAGTCTCAAGGGATAAATAAGAGACTTTGACGGAATGTGTCTTATCCAGTGTATCTGATACAGATTCAGAAAATCTCATTGACTGATTTGAGAACTAAAAGCTGAATCTTGAAATGCTTACATGAAAAGTAAAACATAGTGCTGTATTTTGCATAATAACACAGTCGTTTTGATGTTTATATACCAACTTCCGGCCAGAGATAATTCTTGTGTCGACATGCGCTGATCAGTAATAACTTTAAAGGACATTATAGGGTGAGGTGACATTGATCACAGTGCCAATGTTCTGACACGAAACCTCGATCCTGGCATTCAAGGAAATGTCACCACCTACCCAAACACTGTGGCAGACCAAGGACATCCCTGATGGCAGTGGTCCTCCCCAAGCAGGACAGTGCACCCTGCCATGCTGCAACAAAATGCTGAGGAATTAGCTGAGGAACGTGACAAAGGGCTCAAGGCATCTACCTGGCCTCCAAACCCAGATCAAACCCTGAATCTAAACCCGATCAAGCATTTGTGAGACGTGCCCAAACAAGACTGCCCATGGATAGTACTTGGCTCTGTCATGCAGAGGCTTGGACACAGGACCTTTGGGGGTGTCCTGTGGAGTCCTGCACTAGACTGCTTGTGGCGGATCCTTTAAGTCCTGTGGGTTGCGATCCGGGGCCTTATTCTCAGCCTTCTGAAGTTACCCAGTGTGCTGAAAGGGCCATAAACAAATTGGATTGTATTTAATTAGGACTTAAGTGCGTTAGTACATTGCATACATTTGAAGTAATATGACGGATCGGAGTGACGTGCATTAAAAAGGTCATCAGTCCAATCTGAACCAACAATGTGCTGAGCACACAGCATGGACTGGATCTCAATTTGCTGAGATAGCAGGAGATCACCCCCCTTTGCACAATCTTGTGTTTTGTTTACTTTGTATCCATGATCTGAGACACATCTATTTATACTGCAGGTTGTGTGTTTGGGGAGAGCACAGCATCAACACAACCATCGAGCCCCACTGTAAATTAGATACTCAATGAATGTTGTTGACAGTAATTTTTCACTCTTGGAAATCTACTATTTTTGGTCATTTATTTATTAGCTATGCGATTTGAAAATCTTAAAATGAAAACCCTTATTTTGACAAAGTTAGTTTGCCACTATGTTTTAAAGCTGCGTGATTACGCTACAGTCATCGGTCTTGTACAGACTGCCAGCTTAAAGCCATTTATTTTTTTGACAATTCGTTTACAATTTAATTTCTTAAGAGTCTGGTCAAAGTCTGGTCACTCGAATCAGATTTTTCGGGGTCTTTTGTGTCGGGACACACAACAATAACAACTTCAATCTCCCCCATCTCCTTGAATTACGTGTAAACACAGCTAATTTGCAACAACAAACACGTTCTGAGAGAAACATGATATTCCACCGACAGCATGTTTCTTTCTTTCCCACTAAAATAGGCAATATTACCATATATTACCCACTCGTGGTGTGTACAGCTTTATTACACTTTTTATAGTTATGTTTAGGCACTGGTAGCACTTGGTTAAGGTTAGCAAAAGATTATGGTCTGTTTTAATACAGAAAAAGTAAGCAGTGACTTGAGACTTTTTTTTGTTGTTGTACAATTTAACTGAAATCACGATCTTTCCACAACCTAACCAAAGTGCCCAAACCTAACCGTACATAAATGTAGTGTTTTATTCACTTGGAGAAACCTTTTCGTTGAACATAATCAAGGCAGCAATTACTTTTCGAACAACACCCTCAATATAAAATGTTTGGTAGCCTAATATACAGATGTAACTTTTAGGAGTAAGGGTTGAGAGTGAGCGGAAGTACGTTGGAGCTTCGGAGCAGAATTCACGTTGCTATCAGCAGAGCGGTCTGCAGGACAAGACAGACAGCAACAGTCAGTGGACAGATGCTAAAATACATTGTCTGCCGGCTAATGTACAGGCAAAGCTTGAATTTCTTGTGATTTTGCGTTCAAAGCCCAGGCCTCACCAGCGTACATGGTTACTGATGATAAGTACTGATGCAGTTACCACAGCAACCCATGCAGGATAGATAGAATCAAAAGATAGGCCGGTGTAATTCAGATCAGATCACGTGCAAATAACTTTGCAGACAGTCTGTCAAGATCTGATTTGCAAAACAAATCTGATTTGCCTGAAATTTGAACAAAGCCTTATTGGTTGATGTTGATGTTAATATAAAATATTAATGACCTACTATCCAAAACCCTCCTTCATTTTTCATTAGCTGGATTGATCATATCAAAATATAGCCAGCTTCTATAAAACTGCAGGCCCCAGGATTTAGACCATCGCACTGACACCCTGGTTCAGGCAAGGGTTTAAACAAAATGAAGCGGTTTATAAAATATTGACGGAGCACTGAGGCTAAACAACAACCGAAAGCCAAGTAGTTCTTGGTAGTTTCAGACTGCAGCGAGCCAGAAGGGGCCAGCTGGCATTTATAGCAGGATTTCTAGTGTATTTGTGGGTATTGCCGTTTGCACCCCCGCCCCCATTTTAATCGTCACATTTGCACTCTACTTTCATTTCATGATTTAGGAGGCTTTTTATTTTTGTAATTGTAACGCGTACACCAACCACTGCTCTGTCCGCAGTGTAAATCCACCCTCTCGCCCCCTCAGCGCGCTCCCTTCATCCGTTTGGACGAGTGAATGTGCATGTGTTCTGTGTATTTATTGATTGGCTTAGCTCTCATCTTTCTCTCACTCTCGTTTTAAATTGAAGCCTAAACCCCCCTTGTGGCAGGACGGGTCAGACCGGGGCCTACAGTGGTTTCTCAGACCAGATGAGGGGGTTGACAGACCCTTGGCGGTGGCTCTTTTGATCGGACTTGCCAAGTTAAGGGGGGGAAGCCCCCACTTAGCTCCCCTCCTCACCCTGGTTTGTGTTCCTTGAGTATGTCTTACATCTATCTATCTGTGTGTTCATGTATATGTTGATGTACATGTGTCTATGCACGCAAGTGCTACTGGCCGAACTCTGCCCTTTGTGGGGGCACCATTTGTTGTGGCCCTACTCTGTCCTGGTATGTGTGGGTATTAAAGGGGGGATGATGGGTATTAAGAGGAAGGTGAAGGTTTAGGATTACACAGCCACAGATTGATGTCCCCCTCAACCCCTCAGCGTTATTTTGGGTCCTTTTGTATGTTCGCCAGAGAACAGTTGGATGCAGAGAAACCGATATACGAAACTCAGACTTACATGCATGTGGTTATAATAGGCTGATAAATGCCAGGAAGACTTTTATTGTCTGCTGGCTGGTGGACACCCTATCTTCACCTGACAAATACAGGGAACTAAACTAAAGAGAAAGGAGGATTTCCTGCAGATGCTCGTGGAAATCAGAGATCAGTTGCAGGAAAAACTGCACAGCATTTGGCTTGACGATGGTGTTAATTTCCTATGCTGGTGTTAATAGTGCCAGTCATAGCAAATAGAGAAGTGTCTGTTAACAGTCAAGGGCACCACGAAAGCTGTTTTTCCTGGAGTAAAGTTTGTTTGAGTCAGAATATATCGGAAGCTCTTTTATTTTGACTAAGTTCTTAATTCTGCCACTTTTCTGACACACTTTGGATTAGAAAGCATGTAAACCTTCTTTTGCCTGTGAACTCAAACTTAGCGCGTGAATGTTCTCCTAATCGAGCGATGTTAACAACGGAGGCCGCTGGAAGCCGCTGATTGTTGGGGAACGCAGATTGGTTTGACCCTTTGCCCCTTTTGCCAGCAAATCTGACAACCATTAGCAGGTGTGTGTGTGTGTGTGTCTGTCTGTCTGCCGCAGGACAGAGGGCGACTCCTGAGAACCATTCTCCTGTAATTGAGTCTCTGTCCTTGTGTTTAAAAACAGCCTGACAGGAGCTCGTAGTTGACATTATTGGATGGCATGTGGAGTGAAGGATAGAAGAGGGCTTGGGTATCAGAGGCGAGGGTGTGGAGAGGTCAAAGTTTAGTTTAGGTTAAACCTCTGTGTGCGCCTGTGTCGACGGTGCGTGTGCTTGTAATGAAGTCTAAGTAAATATTGTTGCCCCTGGTGTCCCTCATTCAGGTTCTGTATCATTCCTCTTGTCTCAAGAATCACAAATCACTTCCCAGAATTAGACACAGGAATACCTAAACCACCCTATCATGTCTCATCTGTGTCTGTCAGGCTGTGCTGAGACGATGTGCGTGTAGATATCGTTGCCCCATTTCTTTCATTCAGGGTCTCAATGGCTGCTGCCGTTTCAGAATCACAGGGGTCATTTTTACATTTCCCCGAATTAGACATAAGAATACATAAGCCTGCCTAAGCTGATGTGTGTGTGTGTGTGTGTGTGTGTGTGTGTGTGTGTGTGTGTGTGTTTTTCAGGCCATGCATGTGTGCATACTCATCTCTGGGGAA